>PVKM010016453.1:0-26804 GCA_004027735.1 Carollia perspicillata
TAAAAGTAAGTGTTAAAACTTGCCATAAAGGACACAATATTTTTAAATACTACTTAATTTCACATCTGTGTGGTATAGATCCCCCATCAAAACAGAACATTGTTAAAAGTGTTCTATATACTTCCTTTATCTTATTATGTTGGTTTCATATACTCATTAACATGAGGGTGAACACTGATCATTACAGAAGTAAATCAAAGTATTAGAAAGAATTTTCTATATATATCAAAAAGACCTATTATATCTTATAAATAGTGTGTACATTTATAATATATAATATATATGTGTGTAAAATCTTCGGATGTCTTTTTGTTAGATCAAATCATTCAATATTTTTAGCCCATACTGGGTCTGGTAGGAAGCGTGTGCTGGTTGTAGACAGGACACCTCTGCAGTTTGCTTGCGAGTTGATTGTGTATACCCTGCTAGTGTTAACGTCACCAGGGCTGCAGGCTATGGCAGTGCAATCAGTCAGCAGCTCAACTCTAGGAGAGGCAATTCTCATGAAGTCTGACACATGCATAGTGACATCTGCTTCACAACATTAAATACACTAGGTATACATACATACATGTTCCAAACTCTGTCTCCTGAGAGAGCTTAGAGGCAATGGCACTCAGAGCAAGAAGCATACCCCACATCTAAATTGTGGTTTCTAACATTATTCTGAAATAAAGTGAACCAAGGCTCCTTAAAGAAATAGCTGATTCTATGGCTGGGTCAAGGAATGTATGAGACAAATTAAGAGTGCCTTGTAGTGGCAGAAAGTAAGGCAGTGTTCTAACAACAAAACCCCACCACTTCTATTAATAGGGCATATCAAAGGAGGATACTCAAAAAGTTCCCAATGGTCATAGCTAGAACAGTGTGAATTTAAAAAATGCAGTGTTGACTTATAAACCAAAGTACAAAATAAAAATATTTATCCTGATATAAATTGTTGAGAAAATACATAGTAGGATAAAATAGACAGATCTCATGCAAAAGGATTCCAAAGAATTTTTATAGATGCTGCTCCCTTCAGAGATGAAATCTAAGACCCCTTGAACAGGGGTCCCCAGCTTTCAGGCTGGCCTGTTAGGAACTGGGACACACAGGAGGGGGTGAGCTTGAATGTAATGGGCTTGAATCATCCTGAAATCATATCCCCACCCCCAGTCTGTGGAAAAATTATCTTCCATGAAACAGAGCCCTGGTTCCAAAAAGGTTGGGGACCATTGCCCCTGGAGATAAAAATGACCTTCAAACTTCTGTATTGACAGCAAGGAAACAACAGCTCCACTGCTTGCCAAATGCTAAGTAAGTCATGTAAGACCTAAAATAAAGTAACCTCTGAGGGGTTATTTGCCGAAATACAGAAAGATTATGTCCTCTCATATCCCTATCCAAAACTGTACCCACCCCAAATACCAACCTATTCTTCAGAACTGAGAGATGCAGCTAAGCTAAAAATTCATGTATGAAAAAGCAATTGTATTAAGGCCAGACCTTGCTGCTCAAGGCAAAATATGATGCATATTTATTGCCATGATTCACATGGTGCAGTTTGGGTAATTTGACATTTTCAGGATTCAGGTTTCATTGTCTACCCTGATTTCCTGGGCTGTTACATGAAAGAAATGTCATATGCAGGCAGGGTGTTGCTACTCAGTAACTCAACTTCTGTTTTGACTTGAATGTACAGTTTGTTTCCTATATAAAGCACTAATACATAAAGTTCTGAAAATCAGTTTCAGTCACATTTTTAAAGCAGAGATTAAAGAGATAAATATATATTTTTATTGACACTACACCAGCAAGACTGAAAGTACAATGGTGAGTAATAGATCTTATTTTTTCTAAATCCTGCTCAGCTCTGAGAGGCTCTAAGCTAAGGTATTCTAGTTCATGTTGACAAACCCCAACTCAAGAGTTGCCCTAGTTTCCTTACAAGTAAATCAGCAATATATATTCAGTCCCAAAATTGAATATCCATCATATTTCAAATACCAAATTTAACTGAAATTTCAGGTAATATCCAGAGTAGTAGTATGCAATGTGTAATTACCAAGTCTGGTTCCCTTTGCTCTCACTCAGACCCCTTACTCTGGCTTTTTAAGAGTCCAGTTTTCATTCGATATATGTGTGAATTTATATCTCCCAGTTTCTATCTCTTGTTACCTTCTATTTATTTTCTCTCATGCTCCCTCAAGTTCTTATACATTTAATATGGAATAGAAACTTTTTTCTCCTATGAAAAAAGAGTGAAAGTATGAGAAAAACAAGTAATGCAGAAAAATGCCGTCTAATCATTTTTTCTAGTCATCCTAATATGATCAGAAGCTAGAAATGCAGTTTCTATTGTTCGACCTCAGCTTGTTTTGACTGTCCACCCACTTGTAAGATAGATATTTAAAATGCACTTTGAAAGAACAAGGGGCATAGAAGGGATATTTATTGCATTACAATTAAGTTGTCATCACATGCTAAAAAAAAGGAAATGGAAAAAAAAACAACAAAGACGATGTTAGCTAAAAATACTATGTATGCCAAAGAATATTATGTCCCAATCTTAGTGTTTTTTTCCCTTGGTCCTTTGAATCAATATTAGTGTGTTCTTTTTATGTTCCAGTACTTGCCAGGAAGTAGAAAATCAGTATTTCTCACTATTAATAAATGGTTTTGTTAAGACCCACTTTCTGACTCCATGTTCTTGCTCCCTGAAAATTACAATGCTATGGAAATAAATGTAAGTGATCAGTTTTTTTATTACAGTGCTTTCAACTGATTATGATGTCTCAGCATATGAATTTTTTTTCTTAAGTAATGAGTCCCTTCACCTAAAAGAAGGATGCTAATTTACACCACATTACTCCCTAATCCCAAAAGGCATGTGTGCAAATTAAAGTGTTCAGTGGATTAAATTTCATTACCTGTCTACTACGAAATAGAAAATAGTCTTGACATTGTTTTAAAAATACTGATGAAATAAAGAATAATGTAAGAATAAAAACAGTAACATTATTGAAGCTTTGTAATAAAATTTAGTGGCTCCTTAATGAAAAGGATGAATTAGAAAGTGTGACCATATGGCTTCTACATACCTGTGTTCATCAGCATGTGCATGTGAGGAGAAACGCCAATCCATGTGAGTCCAGGACAATGCTTTTAAAGTGTCTTCTGTTTAGGAGAGAGAAAAAATGTGTTTGGAACAGGCTATTGTCATCTGGGAAAACAATTCTACTTGTAGAAAGCAATTCTTCTTTGCAAAAGTCACATGTTAAGCAATTTTTAATACATATTCTATAGAAAAAACATTGAAGGTGCCTAAAAGCTTTATGAATATAAGTAAATCCGTATATGTGAGGCACAAATATTGGTTCCAGATAATTCTAGGTTGTATGTCTCGTGGGGGCTCCAGTTGTTCACCACCTAACACTAACGTGATCCCCATTCACCTCATAATGTCTGGAAATAATTTTCTCCTGCCTTCCTTAACATTTCTCCCTATTTTTTCTTTTACTAGCACTATCACTTTATTATTATTATTATTTAACTGAAGAACTTTAGCAGATTTCAATTTCCATTATAATTTGGAAGATCCAATAAACCGAATCTAGTGTCTAATTCGAAGTCACCAGCTAAGTGTGGCAGTTCTCCTTTTCAAACTTGGGGTACTCTACATGAGAGCAATCAAATGTGTCAGTGGGAAATCACACCTCACAGCTATTGAACAGATGGGTTTTAAGTGTACATCCCCTTGAAGCACCCTGACAAGACAATCTAGTTTGGTTGTTAGGAAAACCGTGTCCATGTCTGAGCATGTCTATGTGTTATTCTTCAAGAACTCAATGAGTGTTTTGAAATTAATGTGAATGTTAGAAAAATTCAAAATATGAATAATCCTTTTTCCTGCATTGGTTTTTCATGCTAAATAGCAAATTACCACAAATTTAGCAGTTTAAAACAATACAAATTTATTATCTCATAATTTTTTGTGGTCAAGAGTTGAACACATTTAATCTGGATCTCCTCTGCTTGGGGTCTCACTAGGCTGAAATCAAGCTGACAATGTCCTCAGCTAAAAGTTCATCTAGGAAAAGACCTACTTCCGGCCTCCTTGAGAGTGCTGGTAGAATTAACTTCCTAGTGGTGATAGAAGGTCCTGTGGTTTTGCTAGGTGTTGACCAGGCATCACTCTTAACTCCTGCATGCTGTTCTGAGGTCCTTGTCCTGTGGTCTCTTCTATTTCAGCAACAGAGAAGTTCCTTCTCACACTTCGAATCTCTCTGACTCTCCCTCTGTGACCAGATTTTTCTGCTTCTAAAAGAGAGAGGGGGATATTAATTCTCCCTTCTTCTGCCCTTCTGTTCTAATCAGAGTTGGATGGTGCCCACCCACAGCAGGGAGGGCAATTTATTTTAATAAATCCACTGATTCAAATGCTTCGAATTTCAATCAAAGCACCCACACATGCACAGCTAAAATAATGTTTAATCTGAACACTTTGGCTCAGTCAAGTTGACCCCCAAAATTAATCATTACAAGTTCCCCTTCCTAAGGTTAATGATGCCATGTAATGTAACATAATCACAGGAGTGAAATGCATCAGACACTTAGTCTCAGGGATTACAGGAAGCCTGTACAGCAAGGGTGAGAAACACTGTAGAACAGCCACAACACATGTGGATCAGTGATCTCTGCAAAGAGCTTAGTTTTATTCCAATTGTATTAGTTCACTCCAAGGGAGAAAAAAATTTAAAAAATAAAGAACAAGAACCAAAAAGTTATCTATAAAACTGACAAAGTAATCTATAACATCAGTGCAACTTATATAGCACTTCTCACTTAGCCCATGCATACATACGTGTGCATGCACATGTGCACACACACATTTTGGAGGGATGTATTAACAACATTTTTTAAGTTACTGGAGTCCAATTTTATATTGACTTGGATTCTCCACATACATTACCTTAATAATATAAAAATAGAAAATCAAATAGATTCAACATTTATCTATAGTTTTAATTGAAAAGTTTTAATTCAATTTTTGCCATATGAGAAATTACTTGATATTTTTAACTGGACAATACACTATATTATTTTAAAAAATTGACTTTGAATTTCAAATTCTACTTAGCTCAACTGCATCTGGACTATGACCTAGGTCAAGTTTCATATCTTTTCAAAGCTTTGCTTTATTAATCTCTAAATCTGAGATAGTAAAGTTAATTTGAGATATCAGGAAATATGAGTAAATCACTTAAAAGAGCCCTGCATATTTGATTCTGCCTGTTAGCAGGGGAGACCTATTGATATTATGATACATCACTGCTTTGGTTTTGTTAAATTACATAGCCAAACACACACACACAACTTTTCTGATATAATTGAGGTACATGATACCTTGATTTATATACATGAATTCAGGTACCTAGGATTCAACCCAACTTAAACAATTGGATTAATATTCAAGGATAATCTCTGGGTGGTCCTGGCCAGATCAAGTGGGGATTTAAAATCAGGAAGTCCTCTCAAGACTTTAGAGATATTCAGTATGTGAGTGGGTCTGTGGAGAAGGCTGGGTGGTACGGAGTTTTATTTGCCTCTCACTGTTGAGAATGGGCCCTATTCTCAAGCCAGCAAGTGAACAGCACTCTCAGTCCCTCGACAGCAATGGACTGCATTCTACCAATAGTGACGGAAGCTTGAAAAAGGACTCTGAGTTCTAGAAAGGCACACGACCTTACTAATAACTGGATCTCTTCCTTTTGAGGCCATAATCACAGAATCTAGTCATTCATACCTGAACTTCTGATATAAAGACCTGTCAGTTAACATATTGGTGTTGGTTTTAAGCCACCAAGTTTGTAGTAATTTGTTACATGGCAATAGAAACTTAATACAGTTTGGCTCATATATATATATATATATATATATATATATATATATATATATATATATATATAATGGGTATGTTTATTATTACTGTTATCCTCCAAATTAATAATGGGGCTCAAAAAACTTTTAGCAAACATGAAATAATAAAATAATTAGAATGCTTGTTAAAAATATTAAACTGGTCAAAAATTTTTAGAAAACATATATATTACATTTAAAAAATGTAAGATATTATTTGTTTTTTATAGAGAGTGAAAAGGAATGAGAAAGAGAGGGGGAGAAATATTCTTTTGTGAGAGAAACCTCAATTGGTTACCTCTCCCATGCTCCAAAACCAGGGATCTGGCCAGCAAACTAGGCATGCTCCTTGACTGGGAATCACACCAGAAACCCTTCGGTCTGCAGGATGACACCCAACTCACTGAGCCACACCAGTCAGGGCAAACAGTACATTTTATTCATCTCAGCCAAAAGTATCCCCAAGATAACCTGTCACACATTTTGCATTTTACAAGCAAAGTGGGCATGACAATGATTGAAATTCATAAGATATGAAATTTGTTAGTTAAATATGACCATTTTTTTCATTTTAATAAGCTATGAAGATTTCTGAGGCCTAAAGAGCCCGTTATTTTGAAAGTATGTCATGGCATTATTAAAGAGGAATGAGGAGAAGTAGGAAAAAGAAGGATGAGGAGAGGAGGTAGCAGAAAGGAGGAGGTAAAAAGGAGAAGAATGGACTACCATTGACAGAGCTGCGTCCACCTCCAGGAAAAAGAAAAGATAAACTAAGTAGAGAGAACATTGAAAAGCACCAAGTAGAGGAAAGAGTTGGGATTCTATAGCTTGAAAATTGACTTTCGAATATCTATGTCACAGTTTCCGCGTAGAAAACCTTCATTGTCTGTCACATCCGCTCTTGGGTGCCTTTCTGTCTCTAGACTATAGTGCTTTCCATGGCAGTCAAGTTCTGGCACACCAAACGTCTTCCTCGGTTTCCTAAAACTCTTACTCTGTCTCAAGTGTGCGTGTCCCTTTAAAGCCTTCTTGTCGGTCCTGAAGCAATTGTAGACTATTTAATTATAAAGGAATCTCCAGCTCAACTGCCACATTAAAAAAAAGAACTATAAACCTTAGAGGTTCAATTAATACCTTTTCTTAAATTTGCTTATGTTTTGGCCAAAAGGTATACCTGAAAGAAATTTCGGAGGAAGGTTGAAAATTGGGAGAATAATGTAGATGATGCTGGCGAATGTATGTAAATTGAACATAATTCAAAGAACCAAAAAAAAGGTAAAGAAAAACATATCCACAAAACCCCATATTAAACTGTAGAGAATATCATTTTGTTATTGAAGAAAGAGAGAATATAAGAATGTGAAACCATGTGCCAGTTTTTGTCTTTATTTAAAATTAATAAATCTTGATAAATTTTATAAATCAGCAGGGATAAAAATAACTAAAATATAGGTCTCAATCTTAACCTAATAAGTAAAAAATTACAAAATATATAACTTTTTATTCAGCAGGAGGAAACTTGATATACACAGACAATGTACATAAAAGCATTCAATGAAAAGCTGGTAAGAACAATAGAGAATAAATTAAATATAAAAATTAAATATATGAAATAACATCCTCCAAACAAGTCCTAAGATAATGATAATTATGTGAGGGTACTTGGGCAAAACACATTATCTAAAGGATAGAAACTATCAAATCCAGAAAAATAATGAATGAAAGAAACAAATTTTATAGCTTTCTGATTTTCTTGCCCAGTTCCAGTACAGTACTTGTTCTCTCATCTTCATAGAAACAAGGAAGTTACCTATTTTTTGATTTACATAAAAAATTATTTAAATTTCTGCTTTTTCATACTATGAATTTAAAATTTGAGTCTCAGGTTTTTTTTGTTTTTTATTTCTTCAAAGTCTGAAGCAATTTATAGAGCATGAAAAAATAACAAAATACACCAGGAAAGGCACAGAATGTCATCATACAATGGCTAATTTGAGGTGCCAGTTTTATATGGGCCCTATGTTATTAATAAAATAATATGATTACGAGAAATAACAGGTATCCCAAACTAGTTATTGCTAACACGTAATATTTATATACTTACTTTACAACAAACACAAGGGATTGCCTTTGTCAAAGAAACTCTGAAATAGAAAGCAGATGTCCGAGTTTGGCACCCACGCCAGCAGCCAAGCCAGACTCTGTTGCTTTGAGGCTCAGTGTCCAATGAGACACCAGTTACAGGATGCTGGTGATATTTCCCTCCAGGAAATTGTGTGAATCTAAAACTTTCCACATCTAGACACCTTCTACTATCTCCTAGGCTTTTTATACAACAGCACATCTACAGTTTTCTTTTAAGTCATTACCTCCTGGTCCCTCGTTTTATCAGGTCCTTTCTTCTTAATTTATCAGTCTTGACAACCAAGTCTCTTCTTTAGATGAACTAATAATCTTTATTCCTATGGGGACAGCAGTATCTTTGCTAATAATACAGCTCCAATCTGGAAAAAAAAAAGTCCTCACACTTTTCTCTCTGAATGCAAGGCTTTATCTTCTGAGACCCAGTCACGCAAGAGATGGTTAAATTGACCAATGTAGACTAACCACTCTGGACGACACCTCTGTTTTCTATTAGGAAGGAGATAAGAACTTTGCTAAGTACATAGGTACTCTAATAATACCTATTTATATGTCTTACTAGGTTATTTTTGTTTGTTTTATATTATCTATGTGCAGGCTTCCAAAATTCAGAATAGATACAGATATAGAGGTAAATAAATAACTTTGTAGCATCAGTTTTTAAAATTTTAGAAAATCAGCCATAAACCATTTTAATTAGTAGAGCCTTTTCTCAGAAAAGAGGTAGGTCCTTAATTATGAGTTGATAATTAATTGGTGAATGCAATTAGCTGGAACAAAATCTTGTTTATATTAACTGAAACATATTTAATGAAATTACAGTTGTCTCCCAATCTACACACTTACGTGAGATAGATGCTTAGTTTACTTCTCTGTGTTTAACAGGTGTTCAGATAATGTTAGCTAATGGTTAATTTTATATCAAAACCACCAGCATAAGGAACACACCTAATTAATATGGTATATGTAAGCACTTAAGACTGTGTCTGAAAAACTACTGTTTCAGCAGACAGTTGGTTTGTGCCTAAGTCACCAATTTTATTTTATTTTAAAGATTTTATTTATTTATTTTCAGAGAATGGGGAAGGGAGGAAGAAAGAGAGGGAGAGAAACATCAATGTGTAGTTGCCTCTTGTACACCCTCAACTGGGGACCTGGCCCACAACCCAGATATGTGCCCTGACTGGGAATTGAACCAGCAACCCTTTGGTTTGCAGGTTGGCACTCACTCCACTGAGCCACACCAGCCAGGGCTTAATTCACCAATTTTAAAGGAATAATGAGTTGCCCTGAGCTATTAAATTCACTGAGATTTATTTTCATGAAATCAATTTTTGTCGTTAACACATTGTGTCAAAAAGAGACTTTTGTAAACCAACTACTATATTTATTGTGTTAGTCCATAACACATTTATTCCGTTAACCCCACACATGATATAATGAAATATATTTAACTATTCAGAAATAGAATAATGTGGTAATATCTTAGGCCAAGCTTTGAGCATTTAATAATAATGAGTTTTTCCCTATCTAGCAAGTATCTTTGAATATTCTTACACTGATCCTTCAAAATAAATTAGTAGAATAATAATGATTTTTATAATTACAGTTATTTCCAGGCCAAAAGTCTATAAATCATACATTTTAGAACTAGAAGAGACTTTTAAAAAACAATAGGAGAGTTATGCAGTTTATGTATCATTGCCATGATTTAAAGACTCACCAAAGAGTTAGTATTAATAAGAAAAAAAACTTACGTCTTTTACTGCAGCGATTAGGAACTCAAAGTGAAGAAAAGAACATTTAAAAATTTAAGAAATAATTAATTTAGATTAACCTGTCATGGTTCCTCTTCTATATCGATTACAATTGTGTACTATTTTGCTAAGACTGCAAAAACATATCACTAAGTGGGTGGCTCAAACAACAGAAACTTATTTTTGCATGATTCCAGTCTCCGGAAGTCCCACGTCAAGGTACTGGCGGGGTTGGTTTGTCCTTAGAACTTTCTCCTTGGCTTTCAGATAACTGCTTTCCCTTTGTGTCCTCACTTGGCCTTTCCTCTGGACCTATGTATCCATTCCTGCTTTCTCACCTTTTCTGTAAGGATACCTCTAATTGAATGAGGGTCCCAGCCTACTTTTAATATAGTAATTTTAATATAATCACCTCTTTAAAGTGCTTACCTCCAAATATGATTACATTCTGAGGTATCGCGGACTTTAGCATACGAATTTGTGGATGCCAAAACTTAGCCCATAACCTAATATACTTAAGCTGTGTGCAGGTGATAAGGTAAGCATTCTGATCTCGTATCTCCCATGCACCGTAGCACGCTGAAGTGGGACAGACACAGGCTTACATTACAGAAGGCATGGCTTCTAAACCTTACGGACTTTGAGACAGACTATTTAACTCCTCTGACCCCCAATTTTATTACTTATAAAATTAACATAATGTTCACTTTTAAATATTCTTCATGATGAAGATCAAATGAAATCTTTTCTCTTTTTTTGTGGGGGGATGGGTAGAGATTAAAGGCTGTATATAAACAAAGTCATTATTTTTATCAGCTATTCCCCTTCTAATTGTTCCCTTCTAAACTTCTCTTGGAAAAAAGATATCCTGTCCTGATATACCATATATATATATCATTTCTTTAACACTACATTTTGGTTAAAAGTCAACTTTATGTTCAGCCTTTTCTTAGTCATCAGGTTAATATATAATTAATACATACATAATATATGGTAGTCATCAGATTAATTCCAGATTTCTTTCCTTAAGGGTGATGACTCCCATATTTTATGTAGAATTATACTGAATAGTTTAACCTCAACTGAAACTTATCACCCTGAATTTTTCTTAGTTGAAAGAAATCTGAATTCAATTCCAGTGGAATTAGTCCCTTCAGCATGAGTTTACCCATGAGTTATGCTATGAAATTGAATACCAACATTGAAACTGATATTTTCCAAAGCCTTTCAAATTACAGGCAATTTGTGCTGTTGTCAGATCATAAACCTAGTGGACACACCAAACCATGTGCCTTTCTTTTTCTTTTAAATAGATGTTACTCTTTAGAATAGTTTTAGGTTCTCAGCAAAATAACGTGGAAAGTACAGAGAACTGCCATATATCCATTGTCCTCCACACACGCACTGCCTCCCCATTATCAACATCCCACACCAGAGTGGTGCATTTGTTACAACTGACAGACGTACACTGTCACATCATGATCATGCAAAGTCTATTGTATACATTAGCGTTCACTCTGACTGATATACAGTTTACAGGTTCAGACAAATGCATAATGACATATATCCAACATTACAGTATCTTACAGAAGAGTTTAACTGCCTGAAAATTCTATGCTGCACTTATTTATCTTTCCATCCCCCACTACACTCTGGCAACTGCTGATCTGTTTACTGTCTCCTTAGTTTTATGATCCAGAATATGATATAGTTGTCACAATATACTATGTAGCCTTTTCAGATTGGTTCTTTTGTGTACTAATAAGTATTTAAGTTTCCGCTGTGTCTTAACATTGAGTTGATATGGCCCTGTTTTTACTTTAAAAGCTATACTCTGTATTTGAGAATTTATAAGCCATATTTCTATGAGTTTTCCTGGAATGTGGTATTAAGAAGACTTTGGTAAACCTGAAAACTCCTTAGAATTTTACCCAACAGTCTGTGGGAATACTTTGATGCATTTTTTTCCTGTGATAGATAGGTTTAAAATGGAACCCCAGTCCCAAAAGCAAATTAAAAAAAACAATAGCTTAGAGAACAAATGGTCACAGTGTTTTCCTCTCACAACAAGCAACATGTTATAAAGAAAAGAGTAGAGATTTCAAAACAATCACATTTAATTTTGGTTCTTTAACTTTTGCTAAATATGGCTCTGACACTAAAACAATTATATGTTCCCAGCTTGCTCATCTGAAAAACTGAGGTCATAACACCAATATCATATTTTGAGGGCCAAGTAATCCAGGGAGATAGAACTCCAAATAGTGTTTATTTGGGGGGTTGTCGATAATTGCAATGGAGCTTAAGAGACTTCTATATCTTGATCTGGGAAGTGATTAATTTTATATGTTTACTTTAAAAGCATTCTTCCTGAAAATTGGTACATTATAATATATATTTATTAAAATATTTTTGCAATTTAAATATATATTTACCATACTATATTTATATTTTAAGCCCTCTGTAGTAGGTGGAATAACATAGTTTCTTAAGGTATTGGGTAATATATGGAAACAAAAGGATCTTAAGTTAAAAGAATAGTAGACTATTATATGGCTCCATTCCAAAAATAATAGTAAATCCTGACCCCCCCACACAAATATTAGCATGCACGTATATTTGAATATCATTCTTCCAAAACTTGAAGATAGTATTAATCAAGGTGATGGGGAGCTCCAAAATTTATGAGGAGATATAAAGAAATCTTTCTCTCTAGATCACTGGTTTAAATGTTCCTGCTATGCTAATAAAGAAAGTTCATTAACTTCCAAAGGCTGTTTGGTGTTTTATGTAAAATGAGATGATGGCCTCTGCTGACACCATAAAAAGTCATGTCTATAATTTAAATTACACGACTAGCTTTCCAACCTATATCCTCTGAGGCCAAGGATGAAAAGGGCATTGAGGGAGCAGAACTCCTGTGCCCCTACATCGAGCCTACTCCACCTGTTGTGCAGCATAAGATACCAAATGGTACTGGAAACCCAATGATTGTTAGATGATTATTTACTACTTCCTTTCTATTCTACCATTTTCATTTCAAGCACAAGGTAATCTTTGCTTTCTTTCAGGCTCACTTTGTTGATACAAAACAGTATACACTGAAGCAGTGTATGTGGCTCAGCAACTTCTATGTCCACACTTTATGACCTGGTGGCTGGCAGAGAATATAAATCTGGTTCTGTCTTTCTAAATTGTGGAGGTACGGCATGACGGACTCTGCCTTCACGGGTAAAATTGAGAAGATAAATTCAATTGGAGGCAAGTAAGTCCATTTGGCTGACTCCATAAGACATATTCTCCTTATATCTGTGTCAACAGTAGAGATGTTCTGATCTCCATCTGCCTGACTCCTATGTGTATTTCTCAATGGTTTCTGTTTGTTTGAGTATACAAACTCTTCTTTTGTACCCCCTAAATCCCAAATACCATAGAATATTGAAATAAATGAGGAACTAATTATTCTTATTCCTATGTAAGTCCTAGTTTGCAGTATATTTACTTAAGGATTTAGCCTCAACCTGACTTTACTGACTGAATAAACGTCATTAAGAGCCCCAAATGTGAGCATAAATTATGTTTGAGATTTCTCACTGGACCACGAAAGGCCACCTGCAATTGTCCAATTCAGGCCAATTACTATACATTCAGGTGATGAATAGCTGTAGCATCAACATTGTTTCTCTGTTGGTAATGGCAAGGCATTGAGTAGGGCAAGCCTTGGGCCAGATATTCAGTCTTTGTGAATCTGAAGGCTTACCTGCTGTATTCTCTTGTTCCTCAAGGAGAAATTACTTAAATAAGTACAGACATATTGTGAATGAGATGAATAGAGTTAAAGAAATCTTTTCATAAGTGTTGAGTGAAATAAATCAAGATGTTGAATTACAGAATAAATAATGACCTAAAAGGTCATATGGCTGTTATTTTTTTACCCTCTTCCAACATGTGTTTTACCTAATACTAGGGAAAGCATATAAAAATCTCTTTTAAAACTCTCATAAACCTGAAACAGTTTATTCATAGAATCAAGCACTATTTCATGAGTATTTTTCTTGTGAAAAACTATTATAAAATAACCAGTTTTCTTTGTATTTTATAAAACTCTCAATTTATGCTATTTTAATTACCTAGCTAATTAGGTCTCCAATGAACAGATATGTAAATACATTCATTTTTAACCTTAAAAATAATTTTTAACACTCTTTGGGGCTGTTAAAAAACAACTAATAAAAATTGTTAAGTTTTTGAGGATAATGCAGTTAATTTCTTTAGAGGATCTCTAAAGAAATCCTCTTGATAGAAACATTGAACTATGCAAACTAATGTGAAAATATTGTAACCTCAATGCATTTGAATAGGGAATTTAGCTCTTTAACTTAAAACTTGGTAAGTGGTACTTGTATCATTACATTAGTCACATTAATCGAGTTTTCATACAGAGAAATACAGTTGAGCAGAGCAGCTGGTTAAGTTGTTAGGGATAATGACTAGCATAACATTCTAACAATGTGAACATAGTTTTGCTATTAAAAAATTAAGGTGAATTCTACATATCAACTATAATCCTCAGATGAAGTCTGGGAAACAAAAATTCACAGTGCAATCTTCCTGTTCCCACTTTCCTTCCCCAGATGCATTACTAAGTCATTGTAGAAAGACAGCAGATCTTCTCATAAGCTGATAACATGTAATAGCTGAGCATATAGGTCTTTTAACTTTTAACATAAAAGTTACCATCTTGAAACTATAATCTATATGACTGTCACTTTTCCCCCCCAGAACATCCTGATTGTAGTAGAAATGATTACCTTGAGGCTCTAGAATTTCTATTTTGGAGATGATGGGAAATCGATGAGCTTAGTGAAAAAAGCAACCAATCAGGCAAAGGTTTTACAACTTTGGAGGTTTCCTAAATTCCCAGCAGAGTCAATCAGTATTTTAACCTGTGATCGTGGATTCAATGTGATCACAGAAGTGACTGAAACTCATGAGAACTGAGGTCAGAAACATGAAGGAACCTACAGAGACTTGGCATGGAAATCAAGGAAAAGGAGAAATCCAGCATGCATTTTTATTTTTAGTTTATTTTTATTTTTTATTGTTTTTCAAATACAATTGTCTCCATTTTCACCCCACCACACATCAGCATGTATTTTTAAAACTTGGCTAGAGCCCAATATCCCTACCAATAGCAGGAAGCAAATACCACTGGTAAAAATTCCTGTAGTCAATGGTATCACCACCCTAAATGAAATCTAAATTCTTCATGTGTATCGGTGACCTTCTCTCAATGATGAAAGTCTGAGTGGGGGTAATAGCTTTCCACAGCCTATGGCAGTGTCCTGTCTCTCCAATACTCATTCAATGTGAGGTTCTCCCTGAGTTAAATAAAGGATTTGTGCGCTCAGAGTCAGATAATTTCTAAACCAAAGAACATGCATATATTTTAAATATTAAAAGGTTGACCAGCTCTTTATAATCATAACTTGAATTGAGTTTTGTTACTAGGGAACAGCAGAGTATTTGTTAAAACAGCAGACTATTTTTTAATATGAAGAGATTGTCAATTCAGATGCAAAATGAACAGTGGTCTTCAAGGAAGGGATATCAAGACTGATAACCCAAGATGAGAAGTGAGAAAATAGTTACTGAAGAATATTTTCTCTCATTCACAATAATCTTACTACTAGTATCTTTCTAAACAATGACAAGCTTTTTAGGCTAACTTTGCTTAGCTGAGGAATGGGATGGTGTCTTGGTTAACTCCTGGGTGTATAAAACAGTGTGTCTGTTGAGCTATAAATTCACACTCAGGGTTGCAGCCCGGGTAGCAGAGAAACCCTAAAAATGAGCAGGCTCTGGATTTGGTGGAGCTGTGCATGTGAAGATATGGTACATTAATGGTATTAATGGGACAATTCTTTGCTTATCTCTCCCAATATCTTGTAATCTCATGATGACTTCACACTGCGGCTTGGTCATGTGACAGATTTGGCCAATAACATGTTACCGGATTTAAGGCTGGAGTTTGGCAAAGTACATTCATACTTCTACACATTCTCTTGCTTCTCTGCTTTTACTACTTGAGAGAAACATGGCCCAGTGTACCCCGGTGTCCCAGTAGACAGTCATTTAACTGCCAGGTAAGTGAATGGGCCCAGCTAGGACCAGAAGAATTACCATATTTTTCAGACTATAAGATGTACACTCCCCCCTCAAAATTTAGGAGGAATAATGGTTAATACTGCTGTTGAGTTCTGTTTACATTTACATTGGTGAAATACTATGTTATTTATGTTATTAAATATTTTACCACATTTTTTGGTTCAAAATTTTTTTCCTATTTTCCTCCTCTAAAATCTAGGTGTGTCTTATGGTTTGAAAAATACGGTAATCAGACAAGCCTAGCCTAAATTATCCACACTAAGACTTTCAGAATTGGAGCAGTTTGTTAAACAGCATTGTTGTATAGGAGATGACTGATACAGTGCACATCAAGGGAGTTAACCACTTATATGTTACGTACCATAAGCTAGAAATCATCAACCATTGATTGTTACCATAATCACCTACTAAACTTTTAAAAACATATCCAGTCCCTTCTCGAAATCTACTAAATCCCTTGTTCTGGGGAGATGGTAAATGTTTTGTGTAAGAGAATTTGCATCGAATATTAAGATCCACTGATTTAAGCATATCATCTTAACAACTGGGAGGGAATATTTCTAGAATGGTTGCACATTTTCTCACTATTTTAATATGCCAATAAAGAGTACCAATTAAGTTTAATGTTATAACATTATTATCATTGTGACCATAATTTATTTTCCTAATCTGTATACTGGCCATGTGGACAAGGGACTGAAAAGTCACATAGGCGATGACAGACTAAAAATCTCTTTCCTGGAAAAATGCTACCTGCAACAAGATGAACAATCATTTTCATCTTCTTAAGAAAGGTGAAAAGAGGACATGGATATATATAATCTGACCTCCAGGATAGACACAAGCTCCTTTTTGACAAGTAAAACAAAGCAAACAAATAAAACAAACAATCAAGAAAATAAACTAGTGAAGCTATGCCCAAGCAACCTCTCCCTAAACCAGGACAGAATCATCTTTGCTGCTGATTGTTTTATTCCACCACTATAATACCACCTCAGGGTTTTTACCCCACTGTCCATTTGTCAGGAAATCCTCCTATGGCTGGCTCCTTCTGATCACACAGAACTCAGAGTGGCCCTTTCTGACCTTGCTTTATAAAGCCCATCCTGCCCATCATCTCTCCACCACCACTATACATCTCTCTCCATTCAATTATTTCTTTTTGTTTCCTTCAGAGCTATTAGCACTGAAAGGATAACTATATTTGTGGTTTATCTATGGGCAAATTGAGCACTACTTGGGTAGTGGGGCTCCTATATTCTTGATGCTGGAGAAAAATCTATTTCATTTATTACTTAATGAGACTTACATTTGGTCAAGTGAGCAGAACTGGAGTATCCATGGAAATCTGATTTTGTCTAAACTCACTAGTGAAATTCACGCTTTCCTTGTTTTACATATTCTTAATTTTTTATTGTATACAATATTCTTAATTCAATGAAAAAAAAAATAAGGTACAAGATAAGATGAACTAGGAGCAGAGATGATTCGGGTATGCCCAATCGTCTTTGACACATGACTAAGGCTATTGGCATTATTAAATGTATTGTGATTCACAGTGTTGTTCAATTAACTAAACACAGGGGCCATTTGACTGAGGTGGCTCTAATGCTGCGGTGGTCTACATAGTAGAAAAACAAAAGCTAAGCCATCAATGCCTCAAGGTTACCAAATTAAATCCTCAACCAATCACAAACAGTTAAGAAGACTTTAAGCTACAGCCAAGCAGTAATTTCCTTGCTTTGCTTCTGCCTTTTTTCTATACAGGTTTCTCCTTTGCTCCTGTCTGATTTGATACTACCCTGTTCAAATCAAATTTTGGTCACATAAACTCTTTAAATTTTTTTATATCTCATTTTATTTTTTAGTAATATGTCTTAGAGGCAGAATGTGCTGATGAACAGTGGCACTGTAGTAGCTATCAGGAAACTTGAGGACACTTTCTGGCTCAAATGTTAGCCAACTATGTGATTATGGGAAAATCACTTTACTTCCCTTTCCCTATCTGCAAATTAATCCAACTTGTTGATCTCAAACTAGTCTGTATACTATTAATGTGTCCCCAGCATTGGCCTTGCATCCTTCTGGCAGTTAAATTTCCATTGGCTCTGTTAACAGCACACTCCCTTGATGAAAGAAGCAGCAGGAGGTGGCAGAAAGAGCACCGGTTTTGAAGTCAGACACTCGTGTTTGAACCCCAGCTTTGCCCTTCCTGGTTTGGGGATCCTGCCAGTTTTCTTAATCTGGCCAAGTTTTAGTTCACTCAACAGTAAAATGATGATAGCGATGTCTTTCTCATAGGATTTTGAGAATGAAATGATACAACATGGAAAATGCTTGAAACCACATTTCAGTACTTAATAAAATGCCTTCCCTCTTGTTCTTGTTCTTTTTCTATTTCTTCAAAGTTCTTGCTCTGTCTCCATCAAGCCTTTTTTGTCATCTTAAGTACAAATACTTCCCCAGTTCATTCACAGACTTTTCTTCTGGGATAAACTCTTCCTACGTGATCATTTTCCATGACTTCCCCTTTATATAACTCTGAGGATTATAGGAGTTTTCCCTTACTCACAAGAGTCACATTTCCAACACCCCTGTGGGGGCATGAAACTGATAGGGGATTCAATACTTGGAAAATTTTAGCTTAAGGTAAAAATTATAAGTCTAGCAAGTAATGTGTAATGTTAAAGCTTTTGTTTCAGAAAATACAGATAAGGCCAGTCCTGGCTCTTGGGAAAACAGCCAACCTCCTGGGGCACTGCCAGAGATTACTGCCTGGGGACAAGTTGGAGGCATCTGGGCCTTTGTGTTCCAGGGAGGGATAGACGACCACCCTCCCCTGGGAGCAGCTAACTGCCCAGGACAGGAATGTTACAGCTTCTGAATCTCAAAGCCCTCGCCACACCTTGTTTATCTCCCCTCCCCTTATAAAAAGTCTGGCCTGGAAAGAAAGAACAAGATGGTCTGTAGAGTATGAACCTACCATCTTCTCAGATTGCCAGCCATCTGAATAAATCACCCATAAAAGATTCAATTGCTGTCATTGCTTATTGGGTTTGGTAGTGCCAGGCAGCCTGAATGCTGGTGTCTTTTCCGAACACAACACCACAAAAAGTACTGAATTCTACATATGCCCTAGGTTTTTTCTTGTGTATACATACCTATTATAAAGTTTAATTCATAAGTTAGGGACAGTAAGAGATCAACAGTAATAAATAATAATAAAATAGAACAATTATAACAATATACTGTAATAAAAGTTATGTCAGTGTGGTTTTTCTTTCTCTCAAAATATCTTATTAGACCGTGTCACCCAATAGGTGAAGATGTGAGATGATAAAATGCCTTATTAAGTCAACAACTTTCACCTTTTCACATAAAAGAAGCACTTTGTGGCCTTTTAAAATATTTGAATTGCCAGCATTACTACTTTTTGCATTTTAGAGCTATTATTAAATAAAATAAGGGTTTTTGGTCACAAGCACTGTGATATTGAGGTAGTCAATTTGACAACCAAGTCAGCTACTAAGTGACTAGTGGGGTGGGTAATGTACACAGCAATGATACACTCAACAAAGGAATAAGATTTGTGCTCCTGGTGGGCAGAGACAGTACAAGATTTCACAGTGCTACTCAAAATGACTTGCAACTTCAACCTTAAGAATTGCTTATTTCTGAAATTTCCCGTGTAATATTTTCAGACCATGGTTGATTGTGTGTAGGTGAAACCCCAGAAAGCAGAACCACGAGTAAGAGTAGACTACTGTACTTGTAAATAAGTATTGCCACAGTAAACCCTTCATATGAATCATACGAATAGTATCTACCTTCTAGATGTCACCCTGTAACTGTCCAACTGGTTGCTCGTATCTATCATAGACAACATAAAACTCCATAAAGCTATTCCCACTTTTTTGTTTCCCATTGTAGTTTGCTAGTGCCAACATCCTCCCTAGAATTGAAAGTAAAATCATCTTCAACTCTTCCATGCTTCTCTTCCCCTATATTCCGTAAATTACCATGAACCCTTCTAGCTCCAAACCACTGTTTCTATCGTCCCCCTCCCTTCCATTCTCATGATTTTTCTCACTCTGTATATCAATCACAACTCTTTCAAGTGCAAGCTATAAAGAATCAAATGCAAATCAGCTGTAATGCAAACAAGTTGAAAAAGTGTGAAACATTTTTTATTGCATAAATTAATGTAACAAAATTGCATTGGGGGTCTGAATGCAGACACCCAAAGTGCTGTTACCAAGTATCTTCCTTTGCATTTCCCATTTATGCCCTTTTTTTAATTTACTTAACTCCTAGGCAGACTTTCCCCAGGTGGTAACAGAGATGTTAACAGCAGCACTAGGAATGAGTTGAATGAATTACAAGATTGCAAAGAATGAGTCCCATTCAAAATAGGTTTAATAAATTCCCAATAAGAATTTTTATTGGTACTGCTTAGTGTACTTGCTTTTTGCTTAAAGAATGTAGCAGCTAAGTGGTCACAAAAAAAAGCCTGCTATATCAAAATCACAGGGAGTATGACAAAGAAGAGTCTTAACCACTTCATTTACCTCTGAAGTCTTGCCATTCTAGCCCATCCTCTCTGCTGAGGAGTGTGTAGGAGTGTTACTCTGTTAGATGTCCCTCCACAAGAAAACAGGAGTATCACAGGTACATGAATACCCCTTTTCTATCACACTGCCCTCTAAAACACTAACCTAATATGATTTATGAAATTCTTATTTTGAAAAACATTTGATTGCTTGCAGGTTTCATTTGGGAGGAAGAAGTCCTTAATTGCATTTGGGACATTTATTTGCTCAACAAATATTTTTCAAATGTATATTTTGTTACAGGCACTGTTCTAGGTACTAGAGATACAGAGTGACAAAGTAAAAAAACTGCTGCCCAGATGGTGCTCATATTAGATGGAATAATGCAACTTTACAAACTTATACTTTCCCGTTAAAATTTCATCTCAGTCCTTTGGCATTGCATTCAATATTTATTTTCTGTCTTCTGGGGGACTCTTATATATTGATTATATTATAATTTCCACCTAAGTCTGTCTCTCTTTTACCATTTTATCTGCATATATATATGTATGTATATATATATAGTATTTAACTTTTGCTGCATAAAATTAACTTCAAAATTTAGTGCAAGAAACTTGTATTGTCCCTCTTTTTTTTACGAAAGATTTTATTTATTTATCTTTAGAGGAGAAGGGAAGGAGAGAGGGAGAGAAACATCAATGTATGGTTGCCTCCTGTGCATCCCTTGCTGGGAACTGGCCTGCAACCCATGCATGTGCCCTGACTGGGAATTGAACCACGATCCTTTGCTTTATAGGCCCGTGCTCAATCCACTGAGCTACACCAGCCAAGCCATATTGTCCCTCTTTACGAGTTTGAATGAGTTGGTTCTCCAACTTGCAGATGGCATACTGTGCAACTTCTCTGTCTCCATAACTACATGAGGCAATTCCATAATAAATATCCTATTGGTCCTGTTTCTCTGGATAACCACGACTACCATATTGAGTTCTAGTAATGCCACAAAACTTTGCCTCCCATCTATAAATTGATGCTTGTTGATGCTTTTCTTAGAAGGTGAATATAGAATATCATGCACCAATTAAAAAGTACTATTACAAATCTAATTGGAAATTTCAAAAGCTGAATATTTTTTATAATTATCTGTTTCACCTCTTATCAATCTTTTCACTGAGACACATAGACAGAGAGGACTGTTAAATGGCCTAAAAAAGAAAAAGAAATTGAATAATGAAGCTAGGCCTGAGTTTCATAAACAAATGACACATTTGAACAGAAACTTACTGTGAACTTCTAGAGGTGTCTTTTTTATAGCCTTGTCTTTTTGAAGATGCTCAGTCATTCTTTACTACAATCATTAGAGATCAGGTATAAACATCTGGAATTTTGAAAAACTATATAAATGCAAAGTTAAATTGTCAATGTGTTGCATTTCTAAATTGAGAAAAATTTCCAAAAATGAAATTATTATTTAGAAGTTTTATATCAGGTTCAATTTTCAAGATTTGAATGTGTCATTTTTAAAACTGAGAAAAACATTATTGACTTTATCTGAAGTATTATTTCAGAATTTTCTTAACTATATCCTGTTGATTTATATGTGAATATTATTACTTTTTAGTATGAGCATGGTGCAAAATTTATTTTCTACTTATGAATAAACAAAACTCATTATTTTGACAGTTTTGAAGTGATTATAAGATATTGTTCCAGATAAAGAACTTGTTTTCCACATTCTCCATATCTAGTCTAAAAATATAATCATTTCTGAAGCTTTCTAAAGTCGACAGACTAAATGATTCTCTTTGTTTTTTCATTTAGATTCTAGTCATAAAGCCTTTTCAGTAAACTTGCTATCACTGCAATTTTAGGTATAAAATATTAATGTAACTGAAAATGAAACACATATTGTTTATTAATAAACCTACATGTGTAGGTAATATTGCACAAAATGATTTTTTAAGGATTTTATTAATTTATTTATAGAGAGGGAAAGGGAAGGAGAAAGAGAGGGAGAAACATCAATGTGTAGTTGCCCTTCACGTGTCCCCAACTGGGGACCTGGTCTGCATCCCAGGCATGTGCCCTGACTGGGAATCGAACAGGCAATCCTTTGGTTCACAGGCCCACACTCAGTCCACTGAGCTACACCAGCCAGGGCTGCACAAAATGATTTAAAAATCAAGAACTGTCATCTAATTAGTATTCTTGATGAACAATAAAAACAGCCCAGGAGTCAAAAAAGGTGTCTGTGTGGAGGGCTGAAACACTGGCTATGAAAGCTTAGTAAGAATAGAGACAAAACCCTAAGATTCTTCAACAATGCAATTTGACTTTTGTCAGGGAAAGCATATCTGATTTGCAGATATTAGCCATAGATTAGTTAGCAGTAGTTTGTGTTTAAATGTCTGGTGCATGTCAGTCTGCATATACTCAAACTTTTATTTCTGTTCCTTTTTTTTGTATTTATTTTTTCAATATTACTCAACATTTTTCAAAAACTTGATACCTTGGTGGATGGTAATGGATTGATCTGAGAATTCTGAGTGTTGAAACTAGAGAGAAGAGACCACCAAAACCCAGACTCCATGAGGAGAGTAGATTTTTTTCAGCACCTGGGCCATAAACCCTAATAACTGAGGAGGTCCAGAGAAGGTGAGAAGGTGAGAGGAGTGTCTGTGTCATCCATCTGGATATACTGTTAGGTTATGCTTCCAGATCAGACACATCAATATTTACTCTTGGATGATGATGTTAAAATAAGACAGTTAACACTTCTTAGTTTTTCCAGTGTAGCAAGCACTTTTTATGCAGTGTTTCATTTTTTTATTACAATAGTACTGTTATGGAATTGTGTCCCCCTAAAATTCACTAGTTGAAGCTCTAACCCCCATTGTGACTATTTGGTGATGGGTCCTACATGAAGGTAATTAAGCTTAAATGAGGTTATAAGTTTAGGACTTTCATTCCAACAGGTCTTAGAAGAGTAAGAGACTCCAGGAGTATAGGATCAAAGAGGAAAGGCCACATGAAGACACAGCAAAAGGTGGCCATCTGCAATTTACAAGACAAAACTCAAGTGCAACTGGGTCAGCTGGACCATAAACTTGTACTTCCAGGCTCCAGAACTGGGAGAAAATAATTTTCTGTGTTTAAGCCACTGGTCTATGGTATTGTATTATGACAACCTGAACAGACTAAGAGAAATGCCATCAAAGAATACTATTATAAATCACATTTTACAATGTACAGCATGAGCCTCTGAGAAATGAAGTAATTTGTTCAGTTACTCAGAAATGGCAAGACACACTTTGAACCCAGGTAGTTTTACTTTTCAGATCTTGATTTTATTTGCTTTGTAAGTCTGCCTCTATGATATAGCTAGAGGTGAGCAATGGTATATTTTAACTTTGTTTATTCATCCTCATATATAATGGCTTGTTTATTGCACCCAAATAAACTCCCTTGGTATTACATAAAAATCAGAAAAGTAGTGAGTAAACTCTACAGTTTTTGGTAATCTTAAATATAGTAAGCTTCGTGCCATCACTTATATAATACTAACACATAACGAGGCCTGCAATGAATCAATGAAGCTGGTTAGTGCTGGTAATGTTTTACAAATACTGGGTCTTAGATTTATACTTGCTAAGTGCTTGGGTAAAACATTTTTGAAATCTTAATATTTATAATAATGGGAAATATTAAGTTTAAGTGAGGTGTAATATATTCTATTTGTATTCTGCTTGAGCTCATATTAAATAAGAGCTAATTAGGTATTTCTCTGGATATAAGGAGATGAGGCTGAGGAAACTATGCTAAATGAAAATGCCTTGTGGCCATTCAATCTGCTTATTTGCCCAATTAGAGACTAATAAAATGGAGCAGTTTATCAATAAGGTAATTTATCAATAATGTGTAATCATTAAGTGAGAGTCACAAGCATAAATGCTAGGAGGGGTTTTGTTTAGATAGTTTTTTTCTACTGTGCAGGGGTTTTTTTTATGTAAAACTGGAAAGCAGGTTAGACTCAGAAATGTGTAAGAATATATAAGAAACATTTTATTATTTTACTAACAACTGTTTGTAGATAGTGATTTTATAATACTTCTAAACGACAAAGTATCAGTTATTCATTGATGGCATGCAATGATGTTCACACATGTGTCTACACAGAGGCCAGTGCCGGGTATCCCCACAGAGGTACCTTGATGCTGAAGTGCCCATGTCTTCAAGACTTACCCTCCCCTTCCTTGAGACCATGGAATTAATATTGTCTTTTTTTTTTAATTACCAAACACAGTGTACTTCTTTGGAATTTTTCTTTCCTCAGAATTTGCTGCAGGTAAACAGTGGTTCCCATCCCTTCCTCCACTTTTACTGATTTCCTTCTTAGAAGCTCGATATTAGCTCTAACAGAGACTCAGAAACAGCCACCATAAAATAAGTGAGATGAAAATGGATCCCTAAATGATCATCAAGTTGTTGAATTAATAGATCCTTATTTTTGTTGCTGACTTACTTCTTTTCATATGACAAGGAAGCCCAATATCCACTTACTTTTGTTTCGTTTTGTTTTGAAAAATGTATGTACTTCACATCTCTACACCTATATTTATTCTTTTGTATTATCAAGCAGCAGCATTAGAATCACTTCTCTAAAATGAGATTATTTAAAAATAGTTTATCTTACATTTTCAAAGGTCTTTTAAAAACCGTTTTCAGAATTGAGGAAAGGGCTAGGAGAAGAGAAAATTCCATAGCTTTAGTCATCGCTCTATCAATATGTGAGACTCAGACATGTCTCTATGTGGCTAGCAGCCCACTCTGGACTCTATTGCAACAATCCCCTGAGAAACATTCTGGGAGAGAGCTCATCATAAAGAAAGAGGCAGGCAGTCAAGCTTGGTTTAGTAAAAAGTTTTCATTATCAGCCAAGAGAAGCAATTCTGAGTATAGAATAATGTCCATCACTCATATAGGGTCCAGCATAAATAACGCCCCTTTTTATTACAAAATCATAAGCATGTAATTCTGTAACATAACAAAATCGCCCTGAAGCATACTATATGACATTTTAGGTGAAATGTTCAAATTAAAACTATAAATTATTACAACCATATCATTACCTTACCAGCCACACTCAAGCAAGCGTTACTTCTGCTAGAACATGTATTTATCTTTAAGCCTAACCATCCCATCCATAACTTCTCTCTGAGTCTTGTTAAGGAAAGAGAGGCACAAGTAAAAAGTGAAATGGCTGCTGCCTCAATAAACACTGTAAGATATTGTTACATCACTACTTTGATAGAATGCATGCCTATAATGGAAGAATAAAGGTTTGTGCCCTCTTGTGTAGGCAACACAATGTGGATTCAGTGCTGAACGTGTGCAGGAGAGCACTGTGACTTGGGACCACCTCGCAGACTTGGTCTATCAAAAGTAGCAGGATCCAGTGGGAGGGAGTGCCATTTCAAAGTGATGGTTTATCCACGTGAACCACAGCAGGCTTATTTCTCCAGTCAGTGCTAGTATAGGTGGGGATGCTGATGGTGGTGACTCTGTAGCATTAGCCTACAGGACTTACTTGGAGTATACACATCTTGGAGAATGTCCAAAAATAATCATTGGGGAAAGACTCCATGATGGCTAATTTTATGTGCCAATTTGGCAGACCTGCAGTACACAGATATTTGGTCAAACATATACAAATTTTTTAATGAGATTAACATTGAAATTGGTGGAATTTAAGTAAAGTAAGTGAAGAAGGTTACATTTCTAATGCAGATGGGTCTTATTCAATCAGTGGAAGACCTTAGAAGAACAAAGAAGGACCTCTCTGAAGAAGAAGGCATTTTGTCAGCAGACTGCCTTTGGGTTTGAACTGTCACTTTTGTCTGGGTCTCCAGCCTCCTGGCCTCCCATGCAGATTTGGGCTCACCAAGCCTCCACAGTCTCATGGGCCAATTCCTCACAATAAATCAATCTTTCTTAATTTCCCTGTCTGGTTCTCTGTCTCTGTCTCTTTCTCACTGTGTGTGTGTGTGTGTGTGTGTGTGTGTGTGTGTGTGTGTGTGTGTAAACAAATACACACATGCTGTTGAATTCATATTTCTGGGGAACCCGGTGGGCAGAATCATGGCCTACCAAAGACACGCATGCTTTAATTTCCAGAACCTATAAATGTGGCAGGAGGGACTTTGCAGATATGATTGAGTTAAGGTATTGAGATGAGAAAATTATTCTGTATCACTCAGGTAGGCCTAACGGAGTCACAGGAAAA
>PVKM010016454.1:0-26808 GCA_004027735.1 Carollia perspicillata
ACTCTATGCCACAAGTGTGCCACTCAGGGCAACACATGGCTTCCTAAGTCACCCCTGGTGGCTCCAAGGGTGCCTGGAGCACCAGGCCAGAGTAGACTAGGGATCTCAGCTGGCACCCCAGCTGGGGATGGTGGAGCACGACGCCCTCCACTGGCTGAGACATCCTCTCATCACTCAACAGAGGCTGTGGAGAAATCACTTTGAACACTGAGGCGAGGAGCTCCAGGCAATTCCCTGTGATTGATAGCGCTAAATATGAAACCGCATGTACCTCATCCATGAAGCATGGAATCAGAGGCGTATTGTTAGTGGGGGAGATGAATGGAACTTGAGATAACCTTGGCAAATTAGGCATATGTTAACGTTAAGCTTTGTCAGTAAGCAGGCTATAAATTACAGACATATTGTAACTCCATAAACTCTTCTAATGAATTGAACGACAGTGGTAATTTAATGCGGAACATACCAGCTTAACCCTTTTAAGAAATTAGCCCCAGGTCTCGCTGATGCAACAAGCTGAAACGCATTTTCTAAGCTTCTGTTTAATATCTCCTGAGAAAGTGTATGCAGCAAGATACAATACTTTCTTAAATTTTCCTACATATTAAAAACAAAAGTTCAAGACCCTATAGGCAATTACATTATTTCACAGTTAATTCTTTTGTGAGTTTTCCCCCCACATATAATCTTCATTATAGTCTTTTTTCCCCTAAAATGATCCCACTAAATATATGGAAGCGATAAGCCCCAGCATGCAGTGCATTTCTGGGTGATTATTGAACACATCGGGGGGTATTATGCACTCTGTGGCTAAAGGCTCAGAGACTTTAACCAGAAAGGGAGGCAGTAATTCCATACAAATGCACTACCTGTGGTGTCTTGTTGCAATAATGAAGTGGAATTTATAAATAAAAATAAGGTGCCAAGAAAAACGCTGTGCGTTTCCTGGCTGTTACTGACAGAGCTGTGACATCAGCAATGGCCACACTGGGGGCGTGAAGCTACTCCAGAATTTGCTGTATATTTTAGTAAAAGGTGCATGTAGAAACAACTGGCAAATCAATGTTCAGCAAAAGAAAACTTTAAATTCAAATGGGAAAATTAAAGGTAATATGTCATTTAGACTGTGTTGACGTAGTAAAAAGCATTCTTTAGTTCTTATTCAAGTGGAAGTAAAGCAAAATAGCACCAGTGGACATAATTATTGTATAACAGGTACTGCTCTGCTTCCTAATGTTACAAAACTAAGAAGTTTTAAAATAAATTACCCCCACATAGGTGTCTCTTCTGTCTTATAGAACACAAGTATCTCTTACTATGTGTTAAAGGGAAACGTATTCCTTATTTCTTTCCTTGTGGTGTTAACATGTTTGCAGCCATCCCTGCCTGCATGGACCTCCGGCACCAGATTCTAACCAGACAGTCTGCACCTTCAGGCTTTACGTGAGCGGATCAGCAATATTTTCTCTGGCTCTAGTAGAAGGTATTTATGGAACATTTCTATTGAACTGAACCATATCATTTAGGCTAATAGGGAAAACAAACAACAGTTAGAGTTGTATTTTACATATTTCAATTGCCCCTTTATTCTGGTGATCTTCAAGGACCTTGAAGAAAAATGTCAGAATATTATCTGCTCCAATGAGTTATGAACTGTAATCATTAAAGAGTCTAAATTATTAACCTAAAACGTGTAATTCAGGGAATATGACCTATTTACCTATTACATGCCATTCAGGCAGGAAATAAGGAATAAAGTCTGGACTATGAAATTTTCATCATTTTTGTGGGGTTGGATGCATCCTTTTGTTAAACTGGACCCTAAATTTCTAAGCCATGCAAACAGACATTATTTCAACCTTCTGCCAGAAGAGTGCCTTGCCTTTTCTGGGGCAGTCATGTGACTGACAGGCAGAAAAGCCTAGCTCTGTCCAGCTGCTGGCTCTTTGTGAACAAAAGACATAGAAATGGGATATTCAAATGTAGGAAAAAGTGGACTCTGCTTCTGGAACACTCCTGGTCTCATGGTGCTTGCTCCTGCCTACTCTGCTTATATTCACAGCCAGACATGCCTACAGGTGTATAGGGGTCTTTGGTAGATATCCTGTTGTTCTGATGACAGAGACAAACACAACCATTGATGCCCAAACTTCATGAATTGTCTCTGCCCACAAGTGTGGACACTAGACCTGGGAGGAGCATTGGCTTGTTTCATTTGGTTGTGGGTACTTGTCCATAGTTGTAAATGGTTGTGGGTGATTGTAAATGATTATAGTAGTTTGGTGATAGTTAAATATGGTTGCAACAGTTATGCATGGTTGTATAGAGTTGCAGTGATTGGGCATGGTTGTAAATGGTTCTAACAGTTTTTCTGGTGTGAGCAGAGTTCATCTTGCCGACTTTGGGTGAATGATCCTCTATAAACACTGTGTATCCTCACATTGGCCATAATATTTATGTCATGCCTTCAACTCAAACTCTGTAATCTAGCGTTACATGGCAGACCATCCCAAACTTTGTGACTTAAAATAATGTACTGTTATTTCCAAGGTCCAGGGGTTGATGGACTCAGTTGCAGTTCTGACTTGGGATCCCTCCCACAGTTTAATCAGATGGTGGCTAATGCTGGAGTTGTCCAAAGGCTGAATATGTAAGGGCTCGACTGGTTTCCTCCCCTACCCTCTCTCTTTCTCCCTATATCTAGCTTAGGCTTCCTTACAGCACAGCAGTCTCCATACAAGCATTTCTAAGAGACCAGGTGAGAGACAGACATTTTTCGTGAGCTGGCCTTGGACGTCAGGGACTGTCAGTTCTGCCATATTCTATTGGTGAAGGCAGTCACAAAGCAGGCCAGATTCATGGGGGAGGAGGACTACATTCCACCTTGTGAACACAGGGGGAGAAAGATGGACATCAACGTCTTTGAGACGTGACCACCAACAAATTTGAGGAAAAACCCCATCTGCTTTTCCAAGTTCATGTCAGGTGGTAAAAGTCAAACTTTAACTGAATGTGAAATGGAAATTTGAAGTTAACTAAACGGTTGCTATATTTCTGCCCATGCCAAGAAGTTCCATCTCAATGTTAGACAGAAAGCATTTGTACCCGGATACATAACTCAATGAAAGGTCTGTCTCAGAGGATACATGCCGGCCAGGTCACAGAGATATTGTGCACTTCTGTTCAATTTTATATAATAGGTGCTTTTGCTGAAAGGCTCTTGCTAGAGACAGTTTCTATATTGGATAAAGTTGTCAACAACAGAAGGAAAATAAACAGGACTGTAACTAACATGGGTTGAGCACTCACCAGGGACTAGGACCACACTAAGCACTCCATTCAGATTCTCTCCTTTAATGCCCACAACCCTGGGAGGCAGGCGCCCTAAGATGTTACAGACAAGCTGCACTGACAGTGAGAGACACAGCATGGCTTGGAAAGGTGGGCCTCTGACTGCGGAGGGACGGGTTTTAACCATTGGGCATACCGCCTCCTGATAAAGGTGCTCAGTCCATGCTGGGCCCAGCCACTGCGTCCCCAAGGAGCAGAGGCAGATCTGCTGCCCAGGCTCCTGAATGACACTTTGCTTCAGTGTCCCTCGAGAGCTTCACCTGCACATCTGGGAAGCATTTTGAGTTGCACAAGTCTTAAGGTATTACTTTTCAAAGATGTTATCAGAGCTCCAAAAACCCACAGACCTTGAGAAATATTTTGGATGTGAAGCACCTGCCGAGCTGGTGACAGCTTAGGGCCTCCTGCTGCAGGAGTCCGGGCCCACTGAACACTTTCATTTCGATCAGCCGGTGGGTGAAAACCACGATTTTATCAACCAAACCCAGCTCTCTTTTTCTTCTATAAACACAAAATACGTGTTGCATGCTTTTAGCATCAACTTAATTTCCCAGTAATGCAATGACTTTGTAAATGAAAGGAGATGGTATTTTGTTTGTTTCAGGCCTTTATCAAGAGTCGTTTGTCAGTTTGGAAATTCATGCTGCAGACAGGAAAATCCCCCCATTACTCCATCTGACACACCAGTGGAAGGCATCTGTGTACTGTGTATATTCCTCGGAGCCTCACTCTATGTATGTTTATGTAAATACAAATCCACCGGTTAGCCCTTCAAATGTCAAAAAAAAGTGCTAACAAATATCAGCTGAATATTACTTCAGTTCTCTGAAACTCAAGGAAATTCTTTTAAAGGGGGTACAAGGGTTTGTCCACTTCATTTTGCCCAAGGATTTACATTTTGAAATATGTGTTATTATAAATTAATTTCCTCTTATTACAGCTTACTTGGATAATTTTCTTCTATTAAAGTTAACCATCATACTGTGTTTCAGATGTGTTGGTTAGTCACATCAGTGATGACTTTCATTCCAGGCACTGGGAAGTTACAATATGCTTATAAAAAATGGTGGTGTTGATGTTGAGTGGGGTTGGCACACTCTTGCTTTGTAACACTTTCAAATTACTAGCTAATAGATGGTGTGTTCAATAAGGCAGCTCTCTATTCTCTCAGCAGAAAACACACATGCTTTCCATGAAAAATAAATAAATAACCCTTTTGATAAAGCGAGAAGGCCATCTACAGTTAGCTTACGCCTACACCGAAAAGCCCTTAGCTTAATAAAGCCATCAAAGTTTTTGCATTCTGACCTGAACACACAAGGACAGTAAATAGCTAGAACTTTGATTTTTAATACAAGCTGCAGCATTTTCAGAACAAGTAGCTCTTGGAGGTCTCACAGTAGAACCAACCCCTGTGGCTCTTGTCCTTGGAACTGAGGCATCCGCCAAGCATTGGAGATGACAGCTTAGTAAGGTCTACTTGCTTTTTGAAAGGAAGCTTCAATCTTGTTGCTTAACCCCCCAAACATTCATTGTTTTCAGCCAAACGATAACAAATATTATCTCAAAAATTCTTATTAGCCTCTCCTCTCGAGGACACTTCACCTCGGAAAATACCATTGACTTTCTCTCAGAAGCTCATGAGGAGCCTGATAGACCTTGTTCAGCTATCAGGACTTAGTGGTACAATGAGGCGGATTCTAGGTCATGTTTGCAGAAGAGAAAATCTTAAAACACCTTCAGAAGTCAAATCAGTGGGCAATAGAGAATAAAAATGAGGGGGAGGGGAGTGACAAGAGTTGGGATAGGAGAAAAGATGTTTTCAGTTAAATTTAAAAAAAAGAGAGGTTACAAAATATCAAAAACTCCTTTGAAATACTCTCTGGAGGTAACAGTTCCTATGCCACATCAATGGAGCACGTCATCTCTCTAGAGAACGGTAAGATCCTGGAGGGTGGATGGCATCCAGCTCTTTGAAAGCCTCAAACATTTCATAAAAGTCCTTCAAAGAGTGACCTGCCCCCGTGGCACCAGGGAGCTGGGCCAGAAGAAGGTCTGACACCAACACCTGGCCTGTGATCTGAAGGAGTCCATCCAGGGAGGGCCTGGCTGCAGGGTGGGGACAATCTCTGGACTGGGTCACTGAAGCCTGGCCAAAGAGCCAGCCTGAAATCAGGTTGGGGGCAGGGATGTTTGGGATCGAAAAGACAGACCCTGACCCAGGAGCCCAACGGGGAGTGCCAGTCCCAAGCTTCAGCAAGGTGTTGCTCAACCAGCTTTTGCTTGTTGAGCGGCCAAAAACAGAGCCTGGGGAAGTAGCCCGACCTCTGACCCCACCATTTTCCCCATCATATGGCTGCCTCATGACAACACCCGAGTTGACACTCTTCCAATCTGCACACCTACCAGGGGTATGTGTATCAGTGGCCCCCATTGTGCAGGTAGGGAAACTGAGGCATGAGGAGCCCAAGTCTTTGCCTGAGGCCGCAGGGGATTTCAGTCTTTCAGTCTGGCTCCTAAACATTGCACCCCCTGCCTCTTCCCCACATACAGATGCAGTGTGTGGTTGAAAAGGACGCAGAGAGCTGAGGGGGTACAGATTGGGAGGAGGAGGCAGGACTGCAAGAAAATGAAGGTGGGGTGATGTACCAGTGCATATCCTGGGCTGTGGGGTCTGATGTGTAGGCTCTCAAAGAAGCTGCAGGTGCTTTTACTTCAAAGCACCTAATCAGGTGTGTTAGTCAAGGTTAATGTGGTGATAGGGGGAAATGTCATCATCGCCACTACCACGGGGCTCTGACACCATGGCAACCCAGTTCAATGGTGCCTGCTGAGCCAAGGAACCTTGGTCACTACCTTCTCTGTCTCCTGCCCACTCAGTGCTCCTTTGCCTCCTGGTCCCCCTTTTGCCTTGTCCCCCTTACCCTATTTCTTACATACAGTCAGAGAGGGCAGCCCACCCCCATGACATGGAGTACTTACTAGCCTGGAAGTGAGGCAGGCCTTCTGAGGGTGGGATCGCTTGACCTCAGGTCCCAGATGTACCAGAGGCTGCCCCTCCCAAAGCAGGCAGGACCACTTGAAGCTTCTCCAAGGCCAGTGGTGTTAGAAGCCAGCAGCTTTTGGCACACATGGCCCAATGGGTCCTCATGGGGAACGCTGCACCCTTGACACTGAACCCTAATGTGAAATTTGTACTGCAGGGAAATACATCTGAAAACATTAGAACAACAAACTTTGAAGAGGTTTCACTTCCTTCAAAGTGAAATAAACTTGAAAACTTTCAAGTTCCCTCCTGAAATCCTGTAAGATAGTTTAGGTTTTTATTAATGTAAATATTTGCATCATTATGCTAAGCCCAAGTTTTTTTTCCTTTGGGGGAGAGCTATCCGCAGAGTACTTCAATTGGCCATTTGCAAAGAAAGAGCCCGTACACTCTGCCAGGGCACTTGGGCTCCTGTCTCTACAATGTTCTTTCTCCATCTGAAGGTCATGACATCACGGGAAGCAGAGCATTCATCATGTGATTGTCAGGTTTGTTTCCATCTGAGGAAATAGCATCTTTTTAAAGATCAAAATTAATTTAAAAATTGCACTCAATTATTTCAAACAAAAACTGGAAGATACACACAAATGGAACAATCGTTGTCATTCAACTTGCAGTAGATAAGGATAGCACTTCAGGCCACGGGTGCCCAGCTTCCATGTCTTGTTGTCTGCAGACTTACATCCCCCAAGTTGTGTGTATGTTGCCTGAACAGAGACTCAAAGCGTGCGTCTTTCTACTCATGCTCAAAACCCCAGGTCCTTTATACTTCAGTGATGGTGTTGGCCTGTGACCTGCTAAGCTTTTGGCACGAATTTGATCTCAGAATAAATTAGCCCTGATTCCCCATCCCAGTGGAAATTGTATGGTCTTCCCTCTGCACTCTCTTAATGGTTTCTCCACTACAAAGCCTCAATTGAATGACCATGTCAGCCATGTCCAAGATTTGGAATTAAATGTACCTAGTGTAATCAATAGAAAGGAAATCAAAACTAAAAGGCCAGAATTATTTTTGCTGATCCCTTTGTGCAAAACAACTTTGCATTGAACCTCTGGACCACCTGGAGACCCCAGAACAACTCTGTGTTCCAGTTTCAGGTATACTAATGCAATGAAGCAACTTTTATGACCAGCCATTAATGACGAGATCTATTAAAATGAAATTATAAATCTGGTGCATTCACCTCCAAGAGCTTGTAGATAACAAAATTAGAAAATTCCGAATTCTAAGTGTTCAATTTCAAATTGAAAGAGATGCTGCACTTGCAATAGTCTCGCTGCCTTTCCTTGCTTCCTGACTCAGATTACCATAGAATTTCATGTGCATATGAATTTTAAATGTGCTGCATTCTCAGCTAAACAGAGGAGCTATAAGAAAGCCCTGCAGGCACATTCGGAATTGAGTGGAAGGTGTCTTCAGGGAGCCAGCTCTCCCTCCCTCCAAGACAACTTCTCCCAGAGCTCTAGATTGTCCTCCATCAGGGCACTTCATTAGCGACCTTCATCCATCTTCACTATTCCACCCTGTTCTCTGTCTTCAGACTTCCCAACACCTTATTTGGATTTGGGAAGGTATTTTCTAAATTATTTAGCTCTTGGATATCGCTGGGGTAAATTATTGTTATGACTTCAAAAAACATTTTATTTCTAAATGGTACCTCAACATCATAATACTTGACCCAAAGGAAGAACTCTCTAATGGTAAAAATGCAGCCACCTGAGCCAGTAAGAAGGCAATTTGTGCCTCTATGGTTTTAAGGAGCTGCGTACTGTGTCGCCATCTATGGTTTGTTCTGTGAACTTCAGATTCTCTGTTGAATTTCTGTAGTGATCCAGGGGAGCCCATAAATGATACAGCAAAACTACTATTTTAAACACTTATAAGTCAAAAGATAAACATTTTACTTCCACCATTGATTGTAGTTCCTAAGTACATAGGCTTTTATTTTTTCTGCATTGTTTTAAAGAAACATGAAACTTACAACAAAGCATAAACGTTGGTGAATGGGGGCTGGAGATGTGAAATTTCCGTGTGAAAGGACGCGGTGGACTCCGTGATTGTTTCAAGGCTGTGGGTGTCCTCTAAGAAAATCAGTGAATGAGAAAATCTATTCACTCATTTATTGCAATACTTAACGGCCATCAGAGTGGACTTCTTTGCAAAGTTGATCTTACCTATAGAACATTAGAATGACAGAAAGAGGTCTTTGCAGTTTTTTTCCCAAAAGTCAACAAGTTCTACTCTTTTCTGGCATCTCAGAGTTCTCGGATGCACTTACCTAAATGAACAACAGAGAAGAGAACTTTTATGGGGAGACATGACAGAGTAGGAACAAACGGAGAAGTGGTGTTTTTAGGAAGCGTGCGTGGTTATGTGTGGATATGTGTATTTGTATGTATAGCTAAGTATATATATGTATATATAGATAACAAATACATACATTATGGGATCTGCAGGTTTTGAGGTAGAACTCCTTAATCCCATTTCAAAAGTGATGTGCTTCCTGTGTCCAGACAAAGAGTGGTAATGAATCTCCCAGGATCTTCAATCACTCTTCAAGAATGATTTCAGGCTAGAAAATGTGTTCTGTGTTAAGGTGAAGGTCTTACCAAATGTAAAGTAAAATTTTACTGCCAGTTTACACATTCACCCAAAAATTCTTTTCAGTTAATTATACATTATCCGAACAGGTGTGTATACGTTCAGTCTCTTCATATCTGTACACATTTTCTAGTACTTTTGTTCAGATTTTTAAAAAACCTTGACGAATTCACTTTAGCACGAAGCTAATCCTACACCACAGGGCTAAGTATAAAACAAGTGACATCCTCAAATGGGTGACAAAAATGAGCAGGCTGAGGATCATTAAGTGCTCATTAGCTGCATGTTGTCACATTAACTATGGGGTGCAGCACCAATTTTCTCTTCTTTGTCATGCACCAACACTATCCCCTTTTTTGGAGCAAACCGCTGAATGAGATGGTACCCAAATGTGCCCTGATTCTGCTCTGTTCATCGAGGGTCCTCGGAGCTTTGTTCCTATCACCGTATTTTAGAAGTTCACCAAGAAGATGCTGTTACCTGAGTCTGTTGGTAGCAGCAATAAGTGACTGAAATGGTCAAGTATCAGAAAAAAATTCGTTTTATACCATTCAATATACACAGCAGTTGGAACCACGGGTGTGAACAGAGTTGTTTCATTTTAAGTCACGATTTTAGAAACTTAAAGACGGTCATGGGGCCTAGACATTCAGGATTCCCTGTTCTAATTCTTAGTCATCTCAAGTCCTAATAATTGTAGGACTGACAACTGTGAATTTATGAATGCACTCCACGGAGAATGCCAGAGGTTTTAACCATTGTCTGATCTCAGCTGTGACGGGGAAAACAGCAGTTAGACTTAAGCACATGCATTAGTGGGGTGTTGCTGGTGAGCGTCTTTAAGGTTTCTTTGCCCTGTTTCCCTGTTCATTTCCTCCAGTTAATGATGTTCTTTAAATTAAGCACAGCTAACAGAGGTCCTACTCCATAGCATTACGTTTTGCAAGTAGATTTGGAAAAACGTTTTTAGTGCAATTTTATATCTAAACCCTGGTCAATTTTTCTCCTAGTTTTTCAATTAATACTTAATCTTAAGTAAACAACTTTTGTTCTTTAATTGTAAGGTGATTCCATCTTCACACCACAATGCATTTTGTATATTTTATTTGATCTTGCCAAAATCATTTTAAAAGAGTATTAGATTCTTCATTTGAATTTAAGAGACTGATATAAAACAGGACCCCAAAATATGACATTGGCCTCAGTGAGGCATTCACAGCTGGGCAACTAAACCGACCAGCCACACCAGAGAGACTGGATTTTATTGCATGTAGAAATTTACAACCAGTCTGATTTCCTGTAACAGCAATACTGAAACACAACCCTCCCCGAAAACTCACTTCATAAGGAGACAAAGAAGGATTAATGAATGAATATAAGAATGTTTTCAGGAATTTCCTTACTCAGGCAAACCTTTCCCTGTTGCTTCCTCAGAAAAGTTGTCACTTCCCTTTGGCATTTCTTCTGTCACCAACCTTTGAAATTCCCAGTAGAAGGATCTCAGGTATGTGGAGTTATTACGGCCCATTGAGGTGAAGGTCAGTATCCCCAAGGGTGGGTACAAAAGGCCACTGGCTGCCACCCATGGTGACCTCTGTGCTAGACCCAGGTCCCAGTTCACTTTTTGAAGCATCAGCATAACAAGTCCCTGTAATTAATCTGTAAAGCACCAGAACTTTGTGATTCTGACACAGATAATCGTTCTCAGTAACTCTATTTAAAGCTTTCTAAAGACAAAAGTAAGAAGACAATTATACAGATTGCAGAGACCAGAGAAAGAGGAGCAAGAGAAAGAGAAGCTCAGAGAGCCAACAACAATATAACATAAACATCTCAGTAAATAATAGTGCAACATCCCAGCTAATAGAATGGTTTAACACCTGAATACATTCACACGCCTGATTAAACACTGACAACATACACCATAGAGGAAGATTATAAGTTGTACTATGTCTTTGCAAGAAGCAGCATATTAACCACTGTTTGTATACTTCTCCAATTATGTTCCTTTAATTCTTCATTTAGAAAACAGTTTACATTATAATAGCCAGCATCACTTCTGCTTTTGAAACAATTGATTATATGTATATTGCCAAATTATGGGTCTCCAGGATATTTTCATAAGTGAAAACAACTACAAATATGCTTTGAAAATGACCTTTAACTGGAGCATCTGGTGACGTACAGATGTGCTGTCTAACAGTCACCTGGCCCCACTATGCCAAGGCCTCCTGGTGCAACAAAATGTCCTATATTTGCCTCTCAGATTCTCTGGAAGCGGATTTGTTTTATGAACTTGGAAACCTGAAAATGTGTGTCTGCTGCAGTCCCCTCCCTGGCCTCTGGGTTCTCTCTGCAGACCCCAGCCCTTCCAAGCCATCACACCACACTGAAGGACCATGAGCTGGTGACTCCATGGATTTATTCTGTGGCCTAAAGTGCCTCAAATAAATCTTCCTTACCAGAACCCCCAAATCCTGCCAACCTCACCTGCTCAGCATCTGGCCAGCACAGAATCTTTTCCTGGACTTAAACATGTAAGGAACCAAGGTATAGCAGCAAACAGCAGAGGCCTAGAGAGAAAACACCACTGGGATGAGAGCCAGCTGGGAATATGCAGAAGCCGACACCCAGAGGGTAAATCAACAGCTGTTAAGTGGCTAAGCTAGGAAGTCAGCCTATCTGACTCTAGTTGACCTCTTTTTTTAACACTCACCAAGGATAAATTCATTGACGGGTAAGTTCATTGATTTTTTTAGAGAGAGAGAAGAAGAGAGATAGAGATAGACAAACAGAGAGACAGACAGACATTGATGTGAGAGAGAAACACTGATCAGTTGCTTCTCCATATTGGCCAGAACCAGGGATCAAACCCACAACCCAGGTATGTGCCCAGACCAGGAATCAAACCTACAACTTTTGGTGTACAGGATGGCACTCCAACAAACTGAGCTGCACAGCCTGAGCCAGGGCTCAAGCTTACCTCTTAACCACCGTGTGCATTGTCTCTCCGAAGGTTAGACACATGCCCCCAAAATGTTTTCTTTAAGAGAGCATGCATGAACTTCTACTTTGGCAAAATTGAAGCAGATGTACTTTCCCTGTTCTCCTGGATAAGTACAACAAAAAACCCTGGACACAACACACAAAACAAACGTGAGAAGTCTCCCGAAGGCACAGAGAAGGCAGATGGACAAGGGGCTTTAGGCCAAGGAACAGCATGACTGTGAGTTCCCAGTTTCTTGGTTTGCCCCATGAATTCCAACAGGGTGCTGAAGAAGCAGGCAACCTGAAAATGCCCATGGACCCATATGAGAAAAGCCTGCTCTCACCAGCCCAAGAACAAGGAAGAGATAGACAACGTTTACACAGCAACATCTTTACTGTGACCAAACACCACAGAAAAAAATGCACACTGTCCCCAGCCCATAAGCAGAAGTTGAATGGGGAACCTAGACTTACACTGTATCATCACTGGGCCATAAAACTGCTCCCCAGCCCACCCTTTTGGGTCATGGTAGAGCATAAAAGTACAGGAGCCTGGACGTCACCCCAGAGTGACACATCAGAGGCCTCCTGAAGGGCAGTTCCAGATGAGACCTAGAGTCTTGTAACACACACAGGGTCCCGGTTTCCACTGAGAACCATTCGTTGAACCACAAGCCAGTAAAATCACAAATGGAACAAGAAAAGATAATCAACATTGTCAACATTGCCAACAGACGCCAACATTTAAATAACACAAATGTTAGAATTATCCGATAAGAATTTTAAAGCAGTCATCATAAAAATGCTTCAAGATGCATTAACAAACATGCTCAAAACAGATAAAAAAATAGAAAGCCTCAACGAAGACACAGAAAGTTTCAGCAAATAAATAGAAAATATAAGGAAGAACCAAATGGATATTTTAGAAATAAAAAAATTCTGTATCTGAAATATTTTAAAGCTGACGAGATAAACTCAATAGCAGAATAAAGAAAACAGAAAAGAATCAGTGTTTAAAATGTAAAACAATAGAAATTCCTTAATGTAATTGACCATATTAGCAAACTAATGAAGAAAAGCTTGCATGCTCATTTCAGTTCATGCAAAAAAAGATGGACAATTCTCCCCAAATTTACATACAGGTTTGACACAATTCCCATTAAAATCCCAGCATTTTTTTATACAGCTCGAGAAATCAGTGTAATATTGCTGAAGGCATAACACACTGATCAATGAAACAGAAGAGAGAACCCAGAAATAGCCCCACACAATTACAGCCAACTGACTTTTGACAAAAAGGCAAAAGCAATTCTTTGGAAGAAGAATAACCACTGCAGGAAATGGTGTGAGAGCAATTATAAATCTAATGGAGAAAAAAGAAAACTTCAAACTAAACCACACATCTTATCAAACTCAACCATAGATTTAAATGTGAAATTACAAAGTGTTTAGTAGATAGGAGCAAATTTTCAAGACCTAAGGCTTTTGGTGAAGAGTTTGTCAACATGACACCAAAAGCATAATCCATCTTTCTTTTAAAAAAATCAATATATTGGATGTCAGCAAAATTAAAAACAACTGTTTTTCTACAAAAGACCTTATGAAGAAGATAAAAAGACAAGCTACAGGCTGGGAGAAATTTTTTGCAAGTCATATATCTAACAAAGTATTTATATTTAGAAGATATAAAGAACTCTCTTTGATATGTATTACATAGAATCTGTATATTGCTTTGGATAATATGGACATTTGGCCCAGCAATTGCACTGCTAGGATTATATCTCAAGAACCCTGAAACACCATTCCAAAAGAACCTATGCACCCCAATGTTCATAGCAGCACAATTTACAATAGTCAAGTGTTGGAAGCAACCTAGGTGCCCATCAGTAAATGAATGGATCAAAAAACTATGGTACATATACACAATGGAATTCTATGTGGCAGAAAGAAAGAAGGAGCTCCTACCCTATGCAACAGCATGGATGGAACTGGATAGCATTATGTTAAGTGAAATAAGCCAGTAGGTAAAAGACAAATACCACATGATCTCACCTTTAACAGGAACCTAAGCAACTAAACAAACAAGCAAGCAAAATATAACCAAAGACATTGAAATAGAAAATGGGAAGACAGTATCCAGAGGGGAGAGGGGAGGGAATTTCAGGGGAAAAGGGAGGGGATTATAGGAACAAGTATAAAGGACACATGGACAAAAGCTAAGGGGGGTGGAAATGGGAGGGAGGTGGGGAGCACTGGGGGGGTGGACTGGGACGGGAGTAAATGACAGAAAACTGTACTTGAATAACAATTAAAATAAAAATAAAAAATTTAAAAAAGAACTCTCAAATTCCACAGTAAAAAAATCTAATTGGAAAATGGTCAAAAGACATTGTTGTCTGCAGAATAGTGGTCCCCCCCAAAATGTCTATATCCCCAGGCCTATAATCCCAAGAACCTGGGAATTTTTTGAGCTATATGGCAAAGGGTAACTAAGGCTGTAGATGGAATTAGGGCTGTTAGTTATCTGAATTTGAAGTGGGGAGATTATTCTGGATTATCTATGCCTGCATTAGTCAGGGTTCTTCAGAGAAAGAGAGCCAATAGGGTATGTGTATCCCACTGAGACTCAATTTGGACTCGTGGCTTCCAGAGCTGGTAAAATAATAAATTTATGTTGTTTTACATGGCTCTTTAGGACATAGCTGCGCAGGGAGGATCTCTCTGGCTTTGCTTCCTACACTGTTACAGGGAAAGGCCCAAAGCTTCCTTCCACTAGCACCCCAGCTTTCTCTGGTTGGTTCTAAGTTAAAAGTGGAGATAAAAATTAGACAAGTTACAGTTATTGGTCAGATTTGGAGCATTTGGGGCCTGTTGTTACAGAAGTTGTAGCTTAACTACGTGGATGGTTACTGCAGATAGTTTTACTTCGTGGTCTCTTTACTATTGAAACACCTTCACTTACTGAGTAATAACTGTGGATGGTAGTTTCACTTCCTGGATGGTTTCTGTAGGTGGTAGTTTCATCTCCTGAGCTGGTAACTGTGGATGTGAAAGCATTCAGAGCAGGGTCCCCAAGATGTCCTGTTTTGACGTGTGGATTATTTTAAGATGAAGAATATTAAGACACTGCAGGCACTAGAGAAAATTTTACCTTTCCCTTAAAGAATTTAAAATGGGGTCTTAAAATTTTTTTATTTAATTTATTAATTGATTTTAGAGAGAGAGAGGGGAAGGGGGAGAGAGAGAGAAACCTCAATTTATTGTTACCCTTATTTATGCATTCACTGATTGCTTCTTTTTTTTTCTAAGATTTTATTTATTTATTTTTAGAGAGGGGAAAGGAGGAAATGAGAGAGAGAGAGAGAAAGAGAAACGTCAATGTGTGGTTGTGTCTCGCAGGCCCCCTACTTGGGACGTGGCCTGAAACCCAGGAATGTATCCTAGACTAGGAATCTAACCTATGACCCTTTGGCTCACAGGCCAGCACTCAATCCACTGAGCCATACCAGCTAGGGCAATTGGTTGCTTCTTGAATGTGCCTGGACCAGAGATCAAACGCACAACCTCGGCATATACAAATGACTCCCTAACCAAACAAGCGACATCTTATGAGCTACCCTCCTACACTCTGTAGCCTCAGGCGCCTTACCCCATTCCTTAGATTAGGATGTCATATATACCTCATTTTACCTTTCTGCCCCTGAACCTCTAATGAATGTGGGGTCTCAACTCTCCTGTATGTAGAATTCCTGCATGTACATATGTAATTAAGTTTGGTTATTTTTCTCTTGTTAATATCATGTATATTTAATTATAAGACCTGCTGCAAGACCCTAGAAAGATAGAGAAAAATTCTTTCTCCCCCAGAGATGGTAGTCTAACTTCCTTGACTGGTTACCATGGAAAATAATTTCACTACCTGGACTGGTTACTGTGGGTGGTAGTTTCGTTTCCTGAGTGGTCACTGCAATGGGGTCAGAACTCTGCTCTCATGTACGGTGCCATTGTTCATTTGTATTTTCCTTGCCTTGTGCTAAGGCTAGTGGCCCAAGGATCACACTTGAATAGCAAGCATCCAGGCCACTGGTCTGAATGTCATCATGCAACAGAATAAAAACTTTATACTACTCTGATATACCATGAAATAGAATTAGAATAAAATGTACTAACAAACTGATAAAAAGAACTTACATACTGACAGTTTCTTTATGAACATATTGAAGGCACCAACAGTTCTAGTTCCTGCTTGTACAAGAAATGGCCCTAACCATGACTTCAGGTGACACAGATCGCTCAACTGCAGGAATCTGGCTGGTGTGGACCAGCTCCAGGATGCTGACATTAAAGATTCATATTGGGACCAGAATATAGGGACACTGCCTACACATCCACAGCCTCTCCCTTGATGTCTTTGTTTTCCTTTTCACAGAGAAAGGTGCATTTCTTTGATTATTGGCGATGCTGAGCATCTTTTCATATGTCTATTGGCCATCTGTCTGTCCTCTTTGGAGAAGTGTCTATTCAGCTCCTTTGCCCATTTTTTAAATGAGTTGTTTGGCTTTTTGGTGTTGAGTTTTGTAAGCTCTTTACTAATTTTGGGTATTAACCCTTTATCAGATGTATTGGTGAAAATGTTTTCCCATTTTGCAAGTTGTCTTTTTATTTTGTTCACTTCCTTTGCTCTGCAAAAAAAAACCTTTTTAGTTTGATGTGGTATCATTTCTTTATTTCTCCTTCTGTTTTCCTTGCCCAGGATATATACCTGATAAAATATTGCTATGAGCTATGTCTAAGATTTTACTTCCTAGGTTTTCTTCTAGGATTTTTATAGTTTAGGGTCTAGTATTTAAATATTCACTCCATTTTTAATTTATTCTTGTGTGTGGTATAAAAAGGTGGTCTAGTTTAATTTTTCTGTGTGTATCTGTCTAATTTTCCCAACACCATTTATTGAATGAACTATCTTTCACCCATTGTATGTGCTTGCTTCCTCTGTCAAATATTAATTAACTATAAAGTTGTGGGCCATAGCAATCAGACAAGAAGAAGAAATAAAAGGCATTCAAATTGGAAAGGAAGAAGTAAAATTGTTTTTATTTGCAGATGACATGATACTGCACATAGAGACCCCAAAGATTTCACCAAGAAACTACTAGAACTGATAAACGAATTCAGCAAAGTAGCAGGATACAAAATTAATATCCAGAAATAAGTTGAATTTTTATACACCAATAACCAACAAACAGAAAGGAAAATTAAGAAAACAATCCCATTTATAATTGCTTTAAAAAGAGGCAGCTTCAACCTGAGTCATGGTTCTTACCTTCCTCCCTGAACAACATGAGCTTCAGCACACACTACAGCTTCTCCACAAGCTACCAGACACTGGGCTCCATGCAGTTGCCCAGCTACTGTGTCTGGCAGGCCAGCAGCACTGGGGGCTCAGGCTCCGGGATCTCAATGTTCCACTCCACCAGCATGAAGAGCAGCTGGGGATCCAGGGGCCTGGCTGCAGGGATGGCTGGGGACATGGTGGGCATAGGGGGCGTCAAGAGCAAGAAGGAGACTATGCAATGGTCTCCTTGCCTAAATGACCTGCCTAGAGAGGGTAAAAAGCCTGGAGGCTGGTAATCCAAGACTGGAAATCAAAATCCAGAACACTTAGAGAAGAAGAGACCCCAGGTCAGAGACTGGGGTTATTATTTCAAGGCCATTGAGGACCTGAGGGCTCAGATCTTTGCAAATTCTGTGGGCAATTCCAGCATCATTCTGCAGATTAACAATGCCTGTCTTGCTGCTGTGACTTCAGAGTCAAGTAAGAGACAAAGCTGGCCATGCACCAGTCTGTGGAGAATGGCATCAATGAGCTCTGAAAGGTCATTGATGACACCAATATCACTTGGCTGCATCTGGAGACAGAGATTGAGGCTCTCAAGGAGCTGCTCTTCATGAAGAAGAACCACGCACGAGGAGGAAGTAAATGGCCTATAAAACCAAACTGCCAATTCTGGTTTGACTGTGGAGTTGGGTGCTCCCAAATCTCAGGATCTTGGCAAAATCATGGCAGACATCCAGGCCCAGTATGATGAGCTGACTCGAAAGAACCAAGAGGAGTTAGACAAGTACTGGTCCCATCAGATTGAAGAGAGCACCACAGTGGTCACCTCACAGACCATTGAGATAGGTGAGATAGATGACATTCATGGAGCTGAGACATATGGTCCAGTCATTGGAGACTGACCTGGACTCAATGAGGAATCTGAAGGTCAATTTGGAGAATAGCCTGAGGGAGGTGAAGACACGCTATGCCATGCAGATGGAACAACTCAGTGGGATCCTGCTGCACCTGGAGTCAGAGCTGGCCCAGACTTCAACAGAAGGCCAGTGCTGGGCCCAGGAGTATGAGGCCCTGCTGAACATCAAGGTCAAGCTGGAGGCTGAGATTGCTACCTACCACAGCCTACTGGAAGAAGGGGAGGAAGGGAGGACTTCAATCTTGTTGAAGCCCTGGACAAGAGTCACTCTTTACAAACCATCTGAAAGACCACAACCCACAGGATTGTGGATGGCAAAGTGGTGTCTGAGGTCAATGACATCAAAGTTCTGAGGCATTAAAGGCAGCATAAATGGGGCATCCTTTGGTAGGGCCGAAGGCCAATAAAAAGTTCATTGAAAATAAATAAATAAATAATAAATAATAAATAAAATAAGATACCTAGGAATAAACCTAACCAAAGATGTAAAAGACCTGTACTAGGAAATTATAAGACTCTAAGAAAAGAAATTGAAGAAGATATAAATAAATGGAAGGATATACCATGTTCATGGAGAGGAAGAATTAACATTATTAAAATGTCCATACTACCCAAAGCAATGTATAGATTCAATGCAATTCCTATCAGTATTCCAACAACATATTTCACAAGAACTGGGACAAATATTTCAAAAATTTATATGGTACCACAAAAGGCCCCATATAGCAACAACATCCTGAGAAAGAAGAACAAAGTTGGAGGAATTACATTACCTAATATGAAACTATACCATAAGGCCATAATTATCAAAACAGCATGGTATCGGCATAAAAACAGACACATAAATCAATGGAACAAAATAGAGAGCCTACTTAACATTACTAATGAACACTGCAAATATTTGTATTGTCCTCCATGATCATTCCCAAAGGTAGTTGGATTCCACTACATCTATTAGGAAGAAAACTAAAAATCTGCAGTAGTTCCCCGTATCAGCAGTAAAAAAATTCAAAAAGCCAAAAGATACCTAGTAAGCCAGTTGTCTTTACAGCCCTTAATTCATTTTAGGAAATGCTATTGTTCTTGTGCACTTGCCTGTGATTTGAGGATTTTTCTGTCTGGAACCTCACCCTTGCCCACAGAAGAGCCCTGACCTGTGTGGGCAAGGTACTTCACTCTGAGCTCCAGACAAAAAAATTGGTCCTGGGATGGGTTGTGATCCAGGTGACTCAACTATAATGCTTCCTTTGGGGCTTTCTCACTGGTGCTTTTGGAGAAAACTTGAGACTCTAGTGAATGGAGCTGGATGATACCGTGAGACATGCAATCATGTTCATTTCTTGTGATGAAAGTCTACTACTAGGAAGAGTTTGGGGCTGATGCTGATGAAAAGAGAAGGGGAAGAGAGGGGTCTGATGAGAGAATGGGAAGACCTGGGGTATCAGCCCCTGCTCTTCAAGGACACTATGGAACTGATGGCTCCAGCCTTATAACTCAATTAGTACTCCAGCCTCCTTCCAATGCATCTCTTTCTACTTAAGCGGATTTTGTTTGGTTCTGCCACTTGCACTTAAGAGTCCTGATTAACATCCTACCCCTTCAGACCTAAGGGTCTGCATAACTAAGGAAAGCAGCAGACTAGGCAACTGAAACAAGTAAAGGGCATGTCTATTATCCTAGGCCACACCAACCTCCCCACTTCTTCCCAGTCACAGACTCTGGGAACAGCTCTTCCCCACACATACAGGACAAGACCCAACTCACTTCCTGCCATGATGTCGCAGACCCTGGGCACAACCCTCCCCCACACAGGGCAGGACCCAGCTCACTCTCTGCCGTGATATCACAAGTACCTGGACATTCCACAGTATCCTGGAGACCAAGGTGAGTGAAGCTCAGGGGCGTTCAGGAGAAGGTCCTCCTCCTTCAGCTGGAGGGAACATGGCAGCGAATAAAGGAGTGACCCTCTTTGTCCTGCTGCTGTACTGCTGTCACAAAGCTGAGCAGCCGATTAACGTGTCTTCAGGTACAGTCATAATGGAGCAAGCGGCAGGTAGAAAACGTGCTCTTCCCTGAATCAGCTGACCTTGGTCTGGGTGAGAAGGCAGGGGGTGCCTGGGCCTGACAATGACCTGAAAGAAGCTAACATTCCAGCTCTCTTTCTTAAGGAAAATTAGTTTTGAGGCACTTACCAAGGACAGTGTCCTTTGAGTTGCTGGGGTGCCAAAGGGTCTGCCCACTCAATGCTGCTATTGTCCCTTGAACCAGCTCGTTCCCATTTATGCCTTTCCCTCTCCCAGGTGCAGCCCAGGGATTAAGAGGATGCTCTTGCTGCAGCCCTAGGCCAAGCCATCCAGGCCCCAGAGCTGGTCTCTTTGTCAGATAGTGAAAATCTTAGGTTCCCTCCAATATCTGCCCCACCATGAAAGACAAGTTAGGGGCACTTTCTAAATAATTTTCTCAGAAGAACATTATTGGGTATCCTTACTATGCTTCTGGGGTCTTTGCATCAGTGGGCACTTTGGCCATTGGCTATAAGTTGGCCTGACCATGAGGAAAGAGGGGAGCAGCAGCCATGGGCCTCCTGATGGAGGAGGTTACAGCCTCATCTTTCACAAACTAACTAGAGCATAACCACAGAGCACAAACTAACTAGAGCATAACCACAGTGAATCTTTCCTGATGGCCAGGATGTGCACCGTGCAAATACAGAGCAAGAACAGTCGACAGTCGTGATAACGCAGGCACTGGGCCAGTTTAAAACTGTCGGTAAGAGGTGATAACAGACAAAATCCGATACAGCAGCTACACTTGACAATACACTTTAGAAACCGTGCAGATATTACAAAACATAAATATTTTTCTGCATAAGCTTACTGGCTGACTCGCACAATACTTCCATTATAATTACGGGACAGACACAAAATGAAAAGAATATTTTTAACAAAGTGCTTGCGCGATGCAGCTGTACCCATTCTTAATGACGCATTAATGTCTCCTCCAAAGAGAACTGTACTTTTGTTTGCTTCATTTACCGAAGGTCAGCACACTGGGAAGCGATTGTCATCGCAGCACAGACCTTTTTACATCGTTTTCCTGTATTGTTCTAAGCCCTCCGTGCGCAGATGAGTCAATTGGTATGCAGATTGTCCATCATTAAACCCATTTGAAAATCAGCGTCGTCATTGGTTTAGTGTTAGAGCTTCAGCGTCTGCAGACGCCACTTGAATGCTCTGTGCCGCAGCAAGGGGAAGGTGGTCCTGCCCAGCCTTGGGGTGTTGTCAACTCTCTGGTCAGCCTGCCGCTCCCTGGGGGGTGGAGGAAGAGGGTGACCCTGACCTTGAGTCAAGGGAATTAATAGGAAGACAACCCAGCTCTAAGAAAGAAGAGTGGGATGAATCCTTTGGTGGGAGGTGAAGAGGGAAAACCAGTGCTCAGAGTCACTACGCACTGCCTGGGCCCCCGCAGGGTTAGCTCAGGTCAGCAAGGCCAGGAAGACTTGAGGTCAGGAGTCCAGGGGTTCTACAAAGGACTGACACCTGGGTCTGGTCAGCTCCCCATGAGACTCTGCTCTACTTATGACTACCCATAAACGGGACCACTCAGAGTCGCTCTACTTATGAAAGAGGAGAAACCAGGGTGGCCAGTCCCTCTGGGTCTTCCCCTCCCATCTAGAGAACCTCAAAGCACCACGGCATCCCATACTTTCTCCACATCATATGCCTAAGCTTTTTGGTGCACTCATTGTTGGAACCATTCATAAAAGAGATAAAAGTGTGCTTTTTACAAAACAATTGCCCTGTCTGTCCCACGTCATTTGCTCTCCTCAGAGCACTTGTGAGGGCGGTCGTCCTTGGAGCTGGGACATGTTTTATTCTCCTAGAGGGAGCAGGGCACCAGTGAGCACTGCCTGGGAGCATAGGTGTCAGCTCAGAGCACACGGGCAAATGTGTCACCATCCTCACAGCCACCTTGCCTGCCACTGTCCAGATGAGGACCCAAACTCAGGAACACCACGCAGGGCTCTGCAAAATTGAGTCTATTTAGAGAGAAGTCAGTGCAAATTCAACAAAATTGTTAAATTCTTAAGGTCTTCATTTCCCAACTAGGTCCAGCTACTGAAATACCACCCAGATCAATAAAACAGGAGGCCTGATGTATCTGGAAGGAGCCTCCTGTTATCAAACATCTGGTCTGTGCCTGGATGGGGTTAAGTGACTGTCAATAGACGTTTCCCAGATAACCTGGTGCATACTGCACAAGGTGGAGGTGGTTTGGTTTGAGGCTAGAATCACGTCCCCATGTCCCATAGCTTGAATGCTTACGTCTAAGAGTCAAGCTCCTAAGAAATTAAGAAAGATGTAGGATTTTAGGTTGTTAGAACTAAGAAAGGTCTTGGAGCTTCACTTTTTAAAGTGAGGTCCATGAGCCAGCAGTGCCTGCATCACCTAGGGAACTTGTTGGAAATCCCCCACCTGGAAGCATGGGTGGGTCTCACCCAGGGCTGTTGAAGAGAAATACAGTGCAACCACAGATATCATTTTCAATTTTATAGTGGTCACAGTTTTAAAAAAAGAAGCAAGTGAAATTAATAACATTTTTAATATTATTTCAACATGTAGCCAATATAAAATTAATATTGAGATATTTTAAGTCTTTATCTCATTGAGTCATCAAAATCTAAGTGTACCTCACACTTAGAGGACATCTCAGTTGAACTAACCACATTCTGAGTGAGTTCGTGTGACCAGAGCCACAGTGCCCAAAGTTCTGGTCCAACCTACCATTTTATATTTGGGAAACTGAGGCCTAGAGAAGTCCTCTGAGCAGAGAGCAGGAATCAGAGCATGGGTTCCTGAGCCCCGTCTTACGTCAGGACATTTATGTTCCCTGCCACCTATTCGATGGGAGTAAGCATTTCAGGCCACCCAGGGGAAGTGTGACACTGACATTACTGTAGAGGCTTAGAAGTCTCAGGGGTACAACATCAAGCATAACATCATAGGAGTATAGAGGGGGAAAGAGAGCAAGGGATTGAGAACCTATGTAAAGAAATAATGACAGAAAACTTCCCTAACTTGGAGAAGAAAAAAAGACAAGTCTGGTTGCTTATTTGTTTTGTTGATTAGGTTCCACTTATGGGTGAGATCATATTGTATTTTTCTTTAACTGCCTGGCTTATTTCACTTAGCATAATGCTCTCCAGATCCATCCATGCTGTTCAGAGACACTGAAATTAAGAACAAAGTGACAGTAACCAGAGGGGAGGTGGAAGGGGATAATGGGGTGAAAAGGGGGGAGGGTTTTCAGGAACATGTATAAAGGATACACGGACAAAACCAAAGGCAGGTAGGATCAAGGGTGGGAAGTGGAGATGGCTGGGGTGGCAGGGAAGTGGCAGGGGAAAATGGAGACAACTGTACTTGAACAACAATAATAATAAAAAAAAAGACAAGTCTGGGAAGTCCAGAGTCCCAAACAAGATGAACCCAAAGAAGCCCACACCGAGAAGCATCATAATTAAAATGGCAAAGATGAAAAACAAAGAAAGAATTTTAAACAGGAAGAGAAACATTAATTAGTTACCTACAAGGGAATTCCCATATGACTGACAGCTTATTTCTCAACAGAAACTTTTCAGGACAGAAGGGATTAACATGAAATATCCAAAGTTATAAAAAGCAAGGACCTGCAGCCAAGACTACTCTACTGAGTGAGGCTAATATTTAAAATTGAATGAGAGAGAAAGAGCTTCCCAGAAAAGAAAATGGTAAAGGATTTCATCATTGGTTCATGAAATCAGTGTTATCAGAAATGTTAAAGGGACTTCTTCAAGAGGAAGGGGAAAAGGAACATAAATGTGAATACTAAAATGGCAATAACTATGTACCTATCAGAATCACTTTAAATGTAAATGGATTACATACTCCACTTAAAAGACATAGAGTAGCTGAATAGATTAAAAAACACCCATATATAATGTCTATAAGACCTACCTCAGAATGAATGATACACACAGACTTAAAGTAAGGGGATGGGAAAAGGTATTTCATGCAAATGGAAATTAAAATAATGCTGGGGTAGCAATACTAATAGCAGACAAAATTGGTTTTAAAACAAAGAAGGAATAACATAGTAAAGTAATCAATCAAACAAGAGGATATAACACTTGTAACCATTTTCATACCCAACATAGGGGCACCTAAATATAAAAAGCAAATATTGATGGACGTACAGGGAAAGATCAATAGTAATATGGCCACAGTAGGGGATTTTAACACCCCATTGACATCAATGACTAGATCTTCTAGGCAGAACATCAACAAGGAAACAGTGACCTTAAATGGCAATTAGACCAGAAGAATTTAATTGATATTTTTAGAGCATTTCACCCCAAAGCAGCACAATGTACATTTCTTTCAAGCGCACATGGAAAATTTTCCAGGATAGATCACATGTTAGGACACGAAACAAGTTTGAATAAATTTGAGAAGATTGAAATCATATCAAGCATCTTTTCTATCATAATGGTATGAAACTAGAAATTAATTGCAAGAAAAAACTGAAAACACATAAATATATGGAGGGGTCAATAATGTATCACTACATAATGAATGGGTTAACAATAAGATCAAGGAAGAAATCAAAGACACCTTGAGACAAATGAAAGTGAAAACACAATGACCCCAAAACTATGTGTTACAGTAAAAGCAGTCTAAAGACAGAAATTCATAGCAATATATGCCTACCTCATGAAACAAGAAAAATCTTAAATAAACAATTCAACATCATACCAAAAGGAACTAGAAAAAGAACAACAAACAAAGCCCAAAGTGAGTAGAAGAAAATAATAAAGATCAGAGTGTAAATAAATGAAATAGACTCTTAAAAAACAATACAGAAGATCAAAAAAACCAAGAGCTGCTTCACTGAAAAAATAAACAATACTGATAAACTTTTAACCAGACTCATCAGAAAGAAAAGAAAGAGGGAGCTCCAGCGAAGATGGAGGTGCAGGTAAAAACCCTTTGCTTCCTCACACAACCAAAAGGAAGAAGATAACAGCCGATCTAAAATCAATAAACAACCAGAAGTGCCAGAAACTCAAACTGCTTGGAACTCCAACAACCAAGGAATGAAAGAAAAAGTCAACCAGAACAATCAGACCAGTAAGAACCTGCAGGAAGGCAGCAGACCAGATGGGCTGGATAGCTGGAGGTGAAACTGAGACTCAGAGCTGACTGTGGACGATGGCAGTTGCCGCAGTGAGAGAAACTCCCAGTCTCATACAGAGTCTGTTGGAAAGTGGACTAGAGCCAAGCAGGCAAGCTGCATTGTTCCCTCTCTGGCCCCTCCCCCACAGGCAGCGCCCCAGTGTAGCACAGAGGGTTGCCCTGCCCTTAGGTGAATACCTAAGGCCCCACCCCTTTGCAACTTAACAGGTGCATGGAGACAAAGAAATAAGGCCCAAATGAAAGAACAGAGCAAAACTTCAGAAAGAGAGCTACGCAATGAGGACATAGCCAACCTATCTGATGGAGAGTTTAAAGCCCTGGTAATCCAAATGCTCACAGAACTGATTGAGCTTTGTCTAAAAATAAAATAAATAAATAAATAAATAAATAAAAGATACCCAAAATGAAATAAAGCAAAATATTCAGGGGACCACCAGTGACAGGAAGGAAACCAGGACTCAATGCAACAATTTGGAACAAATGGTAAAAATAAACATCCAACCAGAACAGAATGAAGGAACAAGAGTTCAAAAAAGTGAAGAGAGACTTATGAATCTCTGGAACAACCTGAAACGTTCCCATATCCAAATCACAGGGGTGCCAAAAGGAGAAGAGGAACAGCAAGAAATTGAAAACTTATTTGAACAAATCATGAAGGAAAACTTCCCCAATCTGACAAAGGAAATAGACTTCCAGGAAGTCCAGGAAGCTTAGAGAGTCCCAAAGAAGTTGGCACCAAAAAAGAATGCACCAAGGTACATCATTAAGTTACCCAAGGTTAAAGATAAAGAGAAAATCCTAAAAGCATCAAGAGGAAGGGAGAGTGTTACCTACAAAGGAGTTCCCATAAGACAATCAACTGATTTCTCAAAATAAACCTTGCAGGCAAGAAGAGGCTCGAAAGAAGTATTCCAAGTCATGAAAGACAAGGACCTACATCCAAGATTACTCTATCCAGCAAATGAAATGTCTTTCATTTAGAATGGAAGGACAGATGAAATACTTCCCAGATAAGGTCAAGTTAAAGGAGTTCATCATCACCAAGCCTTTATTATATGAGATGTTAAAGGGACTTATCTAAGAAAAAGATAAAAAAATATGAACAATAAAATGACAGCAAACACACAGCTATCAACAAGTGAACCTAAAAAAAGAAAAAACAATGAAAACAAAAACTAAGCAAACAACTAGAACAGGAACAGAATCAGAGAAATGGACATCACATGGAGGAATTTCACTGGGGGGGAAGGGTGGAATAGGGGGGAAAGGGTATAGGGAAGAAGCAGCATAATTAGTAGGCATCAAATAGATGGGGAGAGGTCAAAATGGTAT
>PVKM010016455.1:0-26793 GCA_004027735.1 Carollia perspicillata
TTAATCCCTCCTCATTCTTTCTGAGCCTCTTTTCCTTTTCTTGCTGTTTCTGTGTGTTTTTTCTACTTTGCCCTCCAGCTCACTGATCCGATCTTCTGCTCCATTGATCTTGCTTTTGATTCCTTCTGCTGTGTTCTTCAGTTTAGATACTGTGTTCTTCATTTCCTCTTGGCCCTTGTTGATAGTTTCTATTTCCTTTTTCATGCTGATATAGTTTGCAGTGAGTTAATTGTAGTTTCCCTGTAGTTTCTGATAATTCATTGTGAGTTCATCAAGCTTCCTGATAACCATTGTTTTAAACTCAATATCTGATAGTTGAGTTTCCTTTATTTCATTTAGCATTCTTTCTGAGGCTTCCTCCTTTCCCTTCATTTGGGGATTGTTTTTTTTGTTTTTAATCTTCCCATTGTTTGTGAGGTTCTTCTTGCTAGCATCAGCTTCTTAAATTGATCTGTTCTGGCTCCCTGGGTTTATGGTGTGAACTTCTGTGGTAGAATACCTGTGATTTTCAGTGGTGCAGTCTCCTTGGGGTATCCTGGTGTTCACAGCTTCTACCTGTTCTTTTTTGTGATCAGTTGGAAGGGTAAGGCAAAATGGTTTAAGACAGCAAGAGAGTATTGTATGATATTTACAGTAGCAGCCGGTAGAGAAGAGATAGGAGATCTTTTGGCTATGTATAGTGTTAACCATAGTAGTCCACCCAACTAGCCACCTTTTAGAAAGGATGGAAAGAAGATAAGACTCTTGTTGTAGAGGGAAGGATTGTGAGTTGGATCTAGAAAGCAGTGAGGTTGTGGGAGGTCAGATTCTGAGGTAAGGTGAGAGTAAAGGACAGTAAATAGGTGTAGTGTGTGAAAGAGTAGAGTTAACCACTACAGTAATTTCAGGAAACTGTGAAATGGGTTAAGATCGGGGAGGGATGTAGTATAGTATTTACAACTGTATGGAATTGCTATTATTTACAATAATATCAGAGCAACTGTCATATGACAGAATCTATGAGATCTAGATAACAAGAATGGGGAGTATAGGACCTTGAGTAGTGTGCTAATAGAATGCAAGTGAAGTGAAGGACAGTAAATTAACAATATACTATGAATGAGATAACAGGGGAAACCTGTCAAATGATACCATATAACCAGCCAAGCAAGGAAGGCTATACAGAAAGAAGAGGAATACAAAAATACTAAAGTAAAAGATATAAGAATAATGAAAAAATAATATTACAAATATGCAATACCTTGCAGGTTTTCTGTAATATCAAAGTGAAATTTGTCTCACTGTCTCAACTGTTGGGATGCCCTCCTCTCTGGATGCAACTCTGGTCTTTTCACAGTTCTGGGTTTTTTGTCTCACCTGTGGGTATTTAAAAAGAAAAAAGAGAAAGAAAAAAAGAGCGGAAGAAGAGATAAAATTGGAAAGAAAGGAAGAAGAAATAAAACTAGAAAGAAGGAAAGAGAAGCAAAAGGAATTGAGAGATATAAAAATAATAAGAATTTAAAAATAAAAAATTACTTTAAAAAATCAAACAAACAAACAAAAAAACCTCTTGCTGGTTTCAAACTGGCCAAACCAGTTTTTCTGACCTTGCTGGCTACAGCAGGCTGAGGGGCGATTGGTGTCACTTTTCTCCCTTCCTCTTCAGCACTCAGTCAGCCTCCCACATACTCTCCCCAGAGCTAACCTGGTGCCTCTCTGCAGGGGCTTGGTTGTGGGCTCTGGGCCTCCTGCCGTTTATGCCCCGGGTTTACCTTTGTGTGCTTCGGGTCTTCCACAAAGCACACTTTTCCCAGGTTGCAGGTGCAGGCACAAGGGCTTGAGGCCAGGCCACCTTGTCGCAATGGTTCGGGTGTGCACTCTTCCCAGGGCTATGCGTGGGTGCTCACAGCGCCTGTGTGTTTGCCACTTAGTTTTTATTCCCCTCTCTGCGACTTCAAGCAACCAGGTCTCTCCCAGTGCTGCTCAAACCTTATTTGGCAGGGGATAGAGCAGTTGACTCAGTTATCTCCCAAGAGCCCTGTGGCAGACCCAGTGAACACCGGACCTGGGGCTGCAGCCTCCCTGGTCCCCGCACTGATCCCTGGGCTCTTACTGTCCTGAAGCACTCTCCTTACCTTCTGGTTTTTCAATGTCTGCTACAATTTTTGATCTCCTATTTTCATGTATGCTGTGGTGCTGTTGGCTGTTTGCTCTGTTCCTCCACAGATAGGCTAGGTTTTTCTCCTGTGCATAGGGGGAAGTGGAATCTTTTCCTTTTTACCACACCACCATATTCCCTCCTCCAGGTGAGGATTTTGTTTTTAGCTTTCCATTTTTTTTGTACAGGCATACAAATTGACTTAGGATTTAAAGCATTTTCCTTTATTAATGTTTGTCCTTTGTCATTTCTCATTTTGTATCTTTTCATTTTCTCCTTTTTTCTTAATTAAATTAGCCACTAGTTTGTCTATGACTTATTTTAAAGAACTAGAATTTTTATTTAATGATTTAATTTATTGTTAATTTATTTTCTATGCCATTAACTTCAGTTTTTATATGTATTATTTTCTTCCTTGTCCTTTCTGGTTTACTTTGTTATCCTTTTTCTAAATTTTTTGATATGGAAATTTAATATCTTTTTATTTTAAAACTTTATTGATATAGATTTTCAAGCTATGAATTTTATTCCATAAGTTCTGATGTATAGTTTGTTATTATTATTCTTGTAGAAATTTTATACTTTCTGTTTGTATTTTCCCTTTCACTCAAAATCATTTGATTAACAATTCTTTTTATTTTTTTCAGGCAGAAGGATGTTCTGGGTATTTGGTGTCCTTTTCTTTTTGAGTCTTTTTTTTAAGATTTTATTTTTAGAGAGAAGGGAAGGGAAGGAAAAAGAGAGGGATAGAAACATCAATGTGTGGTTGCCTCTCATATATACCCCCACTGGAGACCTAGCCCAAAACCCAAGCATGTGCTCTGACTGAGAATCAAACCAGTGACCCTTTGGTTCACAGGCTGTTGCTAAATCCACTGAGCCACACCTAAAATCAGGCCCAATGACCTGATTTTAATTTTCTTTTTCTCTCTCTCATAATGTTACTTTTTTCTACTTTGTTGGAACACAGAATATTTATATAGCACTTTCCCATCCATGCTGTCACCTTTGTTTCAGTCTTAAGTATTCAATTAAGTATATTAAGCTCTCATTACCAGTCCTTCACTAAATTTTCCTAGTAATCTCTTGATTAGGAGCTTATCCTCTAGCTGATCTTTCCAGAAATGGTCCTAAGAAGAGCATTCCCTGAATTATTGCACATTCAAAATTATATTTCTATAGCTTTGCTGCTTGGAGAAGAGCTTAGCTGGATATAAAATTGTTGTGCCCTGGCTCAGTGGATTGAGCACGGGCCTGTGAAGCAAAAGGTCACTGGTTTGATTCCCAGTCAGGACACATGCCTGGGTTGCAGACCAGGTCCCCAGTAGGGGACACATGAGAGGCAACCACACATTGAGGTTTCTCTCCCATTCTTTCTCCTTCCCTTCCCCTCTCTCTAAAAATAAATTAATAAAATATTTAAAAATTTTTTGGTTTCTACTTTCTTTTCTTGAATTTCTTGCTATTAATGCTAGTCTTTCTTTGTAGGTTTCTCTCGAAAACTTTGATGCCTGAATAGTTTTGTTACCACTATATTAATTATTTTTGCTTGTAAGCCCTGAGAAATTTTTTCTTTGTCTTTAAAATCTTCTACTTATTTGACCCATGTCAGATTTGAGAATTCCAGACCAGTTTTCCAAGGTACACTTTCAAAGTGGTGGGCACTTTCAATAAGATTTTCTTTTTCTCTTATTTCTGGAAATTATTCTCAAATTATATGTATGTATTTTTTAATTTTATTTTCTTAATGTATATGTATGTATGTATATATACATATAGACACATGTGTGTATGTGTGTGTGTATATATATACAAGGTCTGTCCAGAAGGTATCCAGTCATGTAATATGAAAAATAGAGAAAATTTTACCCATTGCAACAGTATAGATATATGGACCTGGAGAACATTATGCTAAGTAAAATAAGCAAGCCAGAGAAAGACAAATACCATGTGATTTCACTCATGTGTGGAATCTAATGAACAAACTGAACTAATGAGGAAAATAGATGGAGACTCATGGACTCAAAGGTGGAGAGCAGGATGATAGCTATTGCGTAGGGAGTGTGAGGGGGTGGAGGGATTGAGCAAAAATGTAAAAGGACTTGTGGACATGGACAACAGTATAGTGATTGTTGGGTGTATGTCAGTATAAGGAGACTTAATGGTATGAAAAAGTACAGTAAAGATTAAATTTAAAAAAGAAAAATAGAGACATTTATTAAAGAAGATACAAGATACAAGAAACACTATCCACAGGACAATGACACCTCAGTCCCCTTCAAAGTAGGCATCTTGAGACCTCACACAGTTCTTCCGGTCACCATCAGCTGCCCTGCCATATTTTCCTGAATCTCATCGATGGTCTGAAATCCCTTTCCTTTGAAAGGCGATTTAAGTTTTGGGAAGAGCCAGAAGTCACAGGGCACCAAATCTGGATTGAGGAGGGGTTGAGTCACCTGGGAGATCTGATGTTTTGCCCAACACGCTGCACAAAATGTGATGCACTAGCAGGCACACTGTGGTGATGAAGCTGCCAACCACCAGTTGCCCATAGACGTAACCTTTTGAATCATCCGAGTAGTTTCCATGGAGGAATGTTCAAGCTTAATGAAAATTTGATGCAGACTCATTGGCCTACATGCTTCATCATTTTGAAGGCAATGTCCACACAGGACACATGCTCATTCAGTGGCATCTACTGCCCTCACTGTGTATATACATATACATATACATATACATACACTTATTTAGTGCTTCCAATTATACCTAAATTGGATTTTCTTTGTCTTCTGAACCATTTTTTCTCTGGCTGTCTTAAATTCTTTTTCTCATTTTAATTATTTTGGTTTTCTTGCCTTTATTCACTGTCCCTTATAATCATTTAACTCTATTCTTCCTTAGATACTTTACAATTTTCTGAGATATTTTTTAAACATGTCTTTCTGAAGTTCATTATATTTTTTGTATTTTTTCACTTTTATCTTTAATATTTGGATTTCTGATTTGGGGTATTTTAATATCTCCAAGTGATTATTTGAGGAAATTTAATTAAGTTTGGTACCTTGGTTTACAGTTTTTATCCCATGTTTATTTTTTTTTTGGGGGGGGAGCTTATTATCAGCTGAAATGTTTTAAGTGTCACCTTTTTTCTTCTTCTTTTTACTGTGGCTTTACGTAGAGTTAGCCTGAAGTCTTTCTGTATTTTTATTTTTGCTCTTTGTTTTTTAATTCCAATATGTTTTAGAGACAGAGATCATCATTGAAGGGTAAAACCCTCTTGTGTCAGAATAATGAAATCTAGTTTATTTGTTGGATAATCTTTTTGTTGAAGGTGTTGGAGGAGGAATTGGCCCAATGTTTCTCTCTCTCTCTGCTGCAGGATTCTAAATTTTTTTCCTTCTCATTTCTTTCTGTTGCTTTAATGCCACATTGTTGAACTGGTACTGTTTCTCCTCCATTTATCATTTTCTTCCCCCAAAACACACTGTAGAGTTATTAGTGGGAACTCTGGTTTCACTCACGTTCAAGCCTCCTTTCTAAAGGCAATACTATATACTATACACTAGGAAGACCTAGACCTTTGTTCAGTATTTTAGCACTCACTGTGCACTTTATCTTCCTGGGAGTAATATTTATCTGTGTTTTATATAAGTTTTATATACACCCTTTTCTCTTCCCTGGGGACTCCTAGGGCAAGCACCCATTCCCCAAACCCACAGTCTTGTAATGGCCGTGGGAGCTCTTTCGGAATTTGATGCTTATATTTTCTACTTCAGGTAATTTGAAAATTTTGCTATTATCTCTCTCCTAATAATCCTAAAGATGTGGTTCATACCTGATTTTATTTGAGATCCTTATTGAGTTTAAGACCTTCTGGGAGGATGGGAGGAATTGGCCTTTATGCTAGGGCTGGCCAGATCTCTCCAAAAACTTCTGTTTTCTTTTTACCCTTGATGATCTATATTTTACTATAATAAGTAAAAATGTGGATTTATTTTATTTATACTTCTGGGCAGTTGAAGTGTACTTTAAATCTGAGAACCTAAATGTTCTTCAATTTGAAAAATTGTCAGCTATTATCTCTCTCAATATATATTTACCGATTCTTTTATTCTTTTTTTCTGGAACTCCTAGATACATGGCAGAGCCTCCCAAACTCTCCTCCATGTTTTGAAATTTGTTTTTCATATTTTATTTTCTTGTGTCTTTGAACTGTACCTGAGCAAATTTCTCAGTTCTGTTTTTTATCTCTCTAATTTCCTTTGTGCCAATATGGAACTTATTTCACCTGTTGAATTTTTTATTTTAGTGATTACAATGTTTAGTTCTAAGATTTCTGATTTTTTATATTCATTTGTACTTTTAAAGTTTCTAATTTTTAACTATTTTTATTCCTTCACTTTTTGAACATTTTAAGCATTTTTATTATATTTTTTATCAAAAAATTTTAAAAATAATTTTTTCTGGAGTCATTTCATGTTTGTATAGTTGATATTTTGGGGCAGAGGAAACCATCCTCTTTAGCAATATCTGACTGTATATTTTCAAATTCTGTTTTCTGGGGGTTCATTTGGGGCTTAGCATTATTTGGATTTTGCTTTGTTAATCTATTTCTATGTCATCACTGTTTTTATGTAGTATTTTCCAAAAATTTAAGTGTAGTCGATATACAGTCTTATATTGTTTATATTATATTAGTATACAATTTAGTTATTTGACATTTTTATACCTTACAATGTGGTAACCCCACTAATTCTAGTAATTATCTGTCACCATGTAAACTTATCACCATATTATTGACTATATTTTTATATATAATCTTTATTACATTTTTCCATTACCATTTAGTCCTCTTATACCCTTCTCTCCCCAGCAGTCATCACATTGTTGTCCATGTCCATGAGTCCTTTTTCCTTTTTACTCCATCCCTCCACCCCCTAGCCTCCTCCGACCACTAGCTGTCATCTGCTCTTCATCTATGAGTCTGTCTCTATTTTGCTTCTTAGTCAGTTTGTTCATGAGGTTCCACATATGAGTGAAGTTATATGGTGTTATCTTCCTCTGCCTGACTTATTTCACTTTGCATAATACCTTCTAGATCCATCCATGTTGTGGCAAATGGCAAAATTTCATTTTTTATTGCTATGTCATATTCAATTGTATTATATCACATACTTTTTATTCATTCATTTATTGGTAGACACCTATGTTGTTTATATATCTTGGCTATTACACATAATGCTACAGTGAGCATAGAGGTGATAATATCTTTTCAAATTAGTGTTTTTGTTTACTATGGATAAATATCCAGAAGTGGAATTGCTGGATTGTATGGTATATCTGCTTTTAATTTTTTGAGGAATTTCTGTTTTCCATAAGGGTTGCACCAGTCTGTATTCCTACCAGCAGTGCACAAGGGTTCCCTATCCTCCACACACCCACCAACACATGTTATTTGTTGACTTTTTGACGATAGCCATTCTGATTGTTGTGCGGTGGCATCTCCTTGTTGTTCTGTTTTGCATTTCCTTGATGGTTAGTAATGTTGAGAATCTGTTTCACATGACAGAAATCTGTCACATCCCCATACAAAAATAACAACCAGAGAGAAGGAGAAATGAAGAAATTAATCCCACTCACAATTGCATCAAAAAGAATAAAATACCTAGGAATAAACTTAACAAGGAATTGAAAGACCTATACTCTGAATAAATTGAACATTGAAGAAAGAAATTGAAGAGGACACAAACAAGTAGGAGGCTATACCATGCTTATGGATTAGAAAGATTAGTGTTGTTAAAATGACCATATTGCCCAAAGCAATTTACAGATGCAATGCAATTTCTGTCAAAACACCAATGTCATTCTTCTCAGAACTAGATTGATTCTAAAATTTATATGGAACTACAAAACATCCTGAATAATAGAAGCAATCTTGAGAAAGAAGAACAAAGTTGGAGGTATTATGCTGCCTGATCTCAAACTATGCTACAAGGCTATAGTAATCAAAATAGTATGGTAATGCACAACACAGACACATAGATCATTAGAGCAGAATAGAGTTCAAAAAATAAACCCTTGCTTATATGGTCAATTAATCTATGGAAAATGAGGTAAAAACATACATTGTAGTAATAACAGTCTCTTCAACAAGTGGTGTTGGGCAAACTGGACAGATACATGTAGAAAAATGAAACTGAACCACTCTCTCATACCACATACAAAAAGAAACTCAACAAGGGTTAAACACTTAAATACAAGGGCTGAAACTGTAAAAATCCTAGAAGAAAACATGGGAAATAAATTATTTGACATCAGCCTGAGTAATATCTTTTTGGATACACCCCCTGAAGCAAGAGAAACAAAAACAAAAATATACAAGTGGGACTACACCAAACTAAAGAAATTCTACACATCAAAGGAAACCTTTAACAAAACAAAAAGGTAATGTACTTAATGGGAGAATATATTTGCAAATTATATATCTGATAAGTGGTTGATATCCAAAATACATAAGAACTCATACAACTCATTATCAGCAAGAGCAACAACAACAAAAATTTAATAGAAAAATGGGCAGAGGAGATGAAAATGCATTTCTCCAAAGAAGTCATACAGATGGCTAAGAAAGATGTGCAACACATATACAGTATTTTTGTGTTAGCTCCTATTCAGCGTCTTATACCCAGGTGAAAGCCAGTATTTATAATAATGGCCTGGAGTCCCCAGCCCATAGTGCTATTGGAGATAGTGCAGATCCTGGCACTGAGCTAGCTGGCAACTTGGTTCAGTTCCTGGTATAGAGGCAGTGCCTTATCTTTTAGCTTCTGTGAACTCACAGGGTCCTAAGGTATACAGAATGAGGCTATGGTGAACCAATATTTTGTCAGCTTCCTCTCAGGGCACCCTATTCATCTCTTAATTTCATGGAGTCTGGCTCTAGTCCCACACTGTGGGTTGGATACATTTTTCCCCTAATGCCGGAGTATCTGTTTCTGCACCTCAAGCCTAGCAGTCCCATGCTCACTACTTTACATTTTCCTCCTGTTATTGGACCATGTAAACAAATGTCTTGTTTCTTTTATACTGATAATGAACTTATCTAAGATTGCTAAATGTTTAGTGCAGAAGATGTGTGTCAAACCATGACTGCTGCATTTTCTTTAACACATAGATCTTTACTTGGTATATTAGTCAGCATTGAGGAGAAAAAATAGATTATATATTCAAATTAGCTATTTTGAGGACATTTTAATAAAGGCATTACTTATTTGGGTATAATTAGAGTATGGGTAACATCAAGGAATAATAAGGTACAAGAAACCACAAGGCTAGTAGTGTACCTTGGGACAAGTAACAGAGAGGAGCAGTTACCACCTCTAAGTCAGAAAGGGCAAGGAGCACAAGAGAGTATCTGAACCTAGAGTCTGAAAGCTGGGTGGAGGGGGCTGCCTGGTAGGATCTGGGGCCTTTGATTGAAGGGCATAGCCAGCGAAGGTGAACCTGCTTGCAAGAGGCTAAGGGAATGAATATACTGAATGAATTCTCTCCCTTCAATTTCTTGTCTATGCTTCCTTTAGTCAACCCGACAGGAAACTGGAGGACACAAGAGCCTGTTGTTGATGTAGTTCATATATTTAGCTTTGCCAAATAAGAGCAGGATGGACTGGATTTAGGGGAGTGTGGTTGATAAAGTTTTCCAGAAATGACTACAACAATATTTTCTGTCTCATATGTTCTTCTATATTATTGTCATGCCACCGTCAAGAGCTGGAGCCTGGCCATGTCTCCTTAGGTGAGCCTTTATGACTGTCTAGACTTATAGGATAAGGTGGAAATGAGGCTTTGTGACTTGAGTGGAGTTATAAAAGATAATACAATGTCCACCTGGCCATCTCTCTGTTGATACTCACTCTTAGAAGACAGCCTCTTTGCTTCAAGGAAGCCCAGGGCATATGGAAAACCCATGGAAGAGGAATTCAAGTCTGTTGCCCTCAACCCTGGTTGAGCTCCCAGTTCACTAATGGCACCACTTGTTAGCCTTTGTCATTGAGCCATCTTGGTGGACAGTCCTTTAGCCCTTGGTTGAACCACATGGAGCAGAGATAAGTGTTTCCCGTTAAATTCTGTTCATATTGCATATTTGTGATCATAATAAATAACTGTTGTTTTAAGTCACTAAGTTTTAGGATAGTTTGTTATTCAGAACAAGGGGCAAGTGGAAGACCTTCAGAATACCTGGCTAATGTGAATTTATACTTCATGTTTTAGCTCAAATCTCATATCCTAAGAGATTGTGCTCTGACTCAAGTCTTTGTGTCTCAGGTGTTTCCTTTCTTCTCCCATAGCATTTTACACTAATCTATCAGGGCATTCAACTTATTGCATTTTAATTACCACTTTGCCCCATGGTGGAATACATGCTCCATCAGAGCAAGATCCTATGGCTTGATTTTCACTTTACTCTCGTGCCTAGTACAGAGTCTGAAACATAGTACAAGTTTAACATATATTGGTTAACTCAGTGAATGTGGATTTGAACCTTTTTACCCTGTAGTTTTAACTTTCTAAGGACTTTTATGGGTTGTCATTCATAGCCCTGGGTTGCAGATTAAAAAGCAGTTGTGAGCAGCACCACAGCAGGAGGCAGCAGTTTGAGCAGTTTCCCATGACAACAGACCAGCCTTCAGAGTGCTAGCGTGACACCAGGAGCATTTTTGCCAAGCACCAATAAAAAATGTTTTGATATCATTAAAAATGATTTCTCATATGTGTTCTTAGGAGGAAAGAGAAATGGGGGAAAGGAATAAGGAGATTTAAAAATATTATTCTTTTTGAAGAAAGAAATAAAGAAATGAACGAAGGAAGGAAGGAATAGAAGAATTTAATGGAAACGAAGGTGGTGCAGTCCTACATCTAAGAGAGACAGTATTGAAAAGATGAAAGATCATGGATTTTAGAGTCAGAACTGAATTCAAATCCTGCCTCAGCTGTTTAAAAGCTTTTGGGCAAGTCAACCTCAGTGTCATCCTTCGAGATGAACATGATAACATTTATTTTACAGAGTTGTAGAGGGTTGAGATACCCTATATAAAGGACTAACACAACACATGGCATATGGAGGTTAATTAACAAATGGGTGCTTTGTTATCCACATCACCACGATCATCATTGCCACAGCTGTGGAGCTGACCAAATGAGTGTCTGAACATTGGGAGTCTATCTCTCATTGGGTGGGCTATGGCTGATGCCAGATACTCATTGTTTTTTTGTTTTTTGTTTTGCCTCTGTTATAAAATATAAGACAGCTGAATTCTGTGTCATTTCATAGCCATGTTACTTGCTGGTATATAAGCAAATTATATCTCCTGCACTTCTAAAAAAATGGCAAGGGACCCATAAAGTGAGAGAGACAAGTGACAATATAGAAATAATAGGGGTGGTGAGATGGAGCCCTTCATCATTGATCTGGTCCTGAGGTTCTGGGTTAGAAGTGGTCAGCAGAAAGAAGGAGATGACCCATGGCTCCTTCACCATCAGACTATGATTCTTTCAGGTATTTGGAGCAGAAAGCATATTATTGAATAACCAGAAGACACCATATAACACAATCTCAAAGGGCAAGTCTGCAGCCCAGAGAATACCTCCAGGGATTATTTCAACACTTTTACATAGATTTATTTATTGGTCGAACAGGAAAAAAATATGATTTTAGTTTCTAAGTTGAAATCCTGATTCACCACTTATTTCTAAAGGGGCCTTAGACAAGCTTTAATTTTCCACAGCCCAAGTTATCTCATTGGTAAAAAGGGGATAAGAATAATACTTACATTGTAGGATTGCTATGACAGTTAGTGAGAAAAAAATATATAAAGTACCTTTTGTAAAGATAGTTGCACCCTAGATGCTTAACATGTATTTTGCTAGAATAATTATGACTAGATCAGGGAAAACAAGAAGTGTGACAGGCTAAGGCAGAGTGTTTGGGAGGGGACAGTAGAAGAGGTTTGGGGTAGGCTGGGGATAGATTTTCAAAGGTCATGGAGGTTCTGAAAAGTCTGAGTATTATTTAATGGATATTAGATCTACATGGATCAGATTAGATCTGTGATGTCATAAAAGAAGTTCATAATTTAGAGAAAAAATCTGATGTGCAGGTACAGGATAGAGAAAGAGATGGCTATTATTTGAGAGACGACCAATTCAATTGGGCAGTGGAATTAGGTATGTAGAGGCAATGAAGTATACAGTTCAGGAGCAAAAACACTAGAACCAAGCCACCTGAGTTTAAATCATGGCGCTGCCATTTATGAATGTAGTGGTGTTGCTTAAACATCTCAACATCTCAGTTTCCTTATCTCTAAAATGGGAGTAGTTTTGGTAGTTATAGTGCCTTCCTGACAGGTTTTGTAAAACATAAGGCAGTACTTGGCTCATGATGAGCAATTTTTTAGACAAAATTATTGTTCATAAGTTAGTTTCACTTGACCACAGACTGGGAACGCAAGAGGAATGAAAGACGTATCTGAGGTCCCATCAGGGAAACTGAATGCATGATAATGCCATCAACTGTCATAGAAACACTGGGAAAAGAACAGGTTTGGAGGCTTTCATGATAAATCTGAAACCTGGGAGAAGATCAGGGATGGAGATTTGGAAAGTGCAACCTGAGACGTAATGAGAGATGAGTTCACCCAACAAAACTAAGTTAGAAAAGAAGAGCACTGTAGAAACATGGGGAACATTTATATCCTCAGGTGGCTGGAGGACTATGAGTTGAATGAGGAGGGAGCTGAAAGACAAGAGGACAGCTGAGAGATACTGGGGGAGTTGAAACCAAAATTGCAGAGAATTACACGTCTGATAAAGTGGTCAGGAGGGTTAAAGGCCAAATAATTCCAGGAATTTATTATTGTACAATTTACCTCCCAATGGGCTATGTCTCCAATGTTTCTAGTAATGAGATCTGCCTTTTTACCCCATGAATTTTCAGCTGCTTTTGATTTTCAGTCATGTAATGAGTCCCAGACCCACGCACACATGAGCTGTGCAGCAGGGAGGAGACCCTCCCACCGACACCAGCACACGTGCACACAGACACACACTGCAAAGCCAAACCTGGGAAATAAATTAATTTAGCCAGAGAGAACTGTTTGGCCTTACATTGAACATTAAAATGTTTTCTATAAATTTAGGGAAATACTGCTAATCAGTTTTCTTGTCCTGTTTTCCAGACCTCACTGCTCCCCACCAAACCACAGCGCCTCTGGAATGGTCTTGCTTTTGTACTTTGCCCACACAGCTTGTATAAGTCATACTGAGATGTGGACTTGATTAACTCAGCTTGCAGGGTTAACACATTCTTAAAGCCTAAGGGGTTGGATTGTATAAGTGGCTCTCACTCTTCCTGGCCTCACTAACAATGGGGTGGGTGGGATCTTGGGCATACCTTGGAGAAGGGTCAGCTCATAGCCATTGAATCCAACTCTCTGTGTTGGAGCAGGAGTATCTTGAATGACCAATAAAGAAACCCTTTACGTTTTCAGAGAACGAGCACTGTTTGATTCCAGTAAAAAAACGAACAGCCTGCTTTGAGCACCAACTATGGACACATTCCTGAGCAAGTAGCTGAGGATGCTGTGCATGGTACCCTGGTCACATTCAGTAGCGGGAAGAGAAAACCAATAATAAGCAGCATTGGCGGGAGAAGTGGTTTGGGAGATGGAGGAGGTAGAACAAGTGCAAGGTAATTGTCTCTATTTTCAGAATGCAAATAAAAAACAGAGAAGTGATATTCTATTGCCCCATGACATATAAGGCATGGGCAGGGTTGCTTTTTTAAGAAAAAAAAAGATGGTAGTAATTGGAATATGTGAAGAAAAATAATTTAGGCAAGAAGACTTTTTAGGCAAGAAGACTTTTTATCAGAGCAATTAGGAGAGTTGAGTTAGATCATTAGTTAATCCCCTCATGTATTTATTACATGAGCATGATACAGAAGGAACTCTGTTAGGTGCTGCCAACTAATCAGCAGCACTTCCTGGGGGGTCTCCTGTCCTGCAAAGTGAAGAACATGAGATAGGGGTGTGGGTGTGGAAAAGCATTCTGTTAAAAAAAAGGTTATATCCAATTCTGTGTTCACAGTCAGACAGGACTTTGCTGAACCTTGACTGAGTGATTGTTTTGCTGATACATCAAGTATTTTCTTCTTCTCACTTCCGTCATGGTAATGAAAACTAAAAGAGTGGGAATAAATTGTCCATTCCACAAATCATTTGTAGAGATGTTTAGTTAATGGATAGAAAAATGCACAGTAGTTAAATGTTAATTAATTCCTATTTTGAACAGCATATTCATTTTATGCTATTTATGAGGGTTATCGTGTAAACAGATTCCTATTACTTTGGTTCAACCATTGAATTTTCCTAAGTCACTTACCCTAAATGTTCATTAATTTCAACCAGCTCTAGAGACTAAATTCTTACTGAATATTGCCACAAAATGCAGCTCAAGGGCAAGGACTGTGTCTGCTTCATGTTCTAAAAAATGCCCGCTAAAGACAGAGAAGTGCTGAGGGAGTGCGGAAGACAGGGTTTGATGAAAATGATGATGATGATGATGATGATGATGATAATGGGCGGGTAATGGAGGCGGCAGTGATGGTGATGACTATGTTGGCTCTATTCCATGTTTTGATGCCACATGAAGATGAGACCTGTAGTGTAACTTTTCTTTTCAGGTATTTTAAAAGCATTTAGACTTTTTAAAAACAGGGGCACAAAGTAAGATGCTTGCAGGAGTTTGTTACACATCATTCTAGCTTGGAAAGGTAACTGAGAGATAAATGAACCAAATGGACTTATCCATCTGCCAGGAAAATGAAGTAAATTCTCAGCCAGTGCGGGGGAAGGATTTGAAGGCAACCTGGCCTAAGTACAAATCTGAGGTCAGTTCTCTGAGTTCAAGTGGTCACATAAATGCTGTCTCCCTTTCTTATGTATGAATGGGATTACAATTACCTGTCTCTTAGGGCTGTTATGAAGATTCAATTGGGTAATGTTGTAAAGCTTCCACACAGTTTGTAAAGCATAGATTGCAAAAGAGTGTTTTCATCCTCCTCGTATTCCTCATGACCACCAGTTTTCTCACCTATAAAAATGGGCTAGTAATATGTGCATCAGATGCAATAATGCATGTGAGCACACTCTGTAAAGCAGAATATATTATAAACTTGCAAGGATTAACTATATTCCGGTGGCATTCAGGCTATGAGAGATGAACAGCTCCTTTGGAAAGTCCTTACAAATCTCCAGGATTTTTTTAAGTTTCTGTGACTTTGAATCCAAAATTAATGTCAACATTATCCTCCAGTGCAGAACTAAAGCCATCCCTTTGAACAGTGAGGTCCTGGGGAGGTTGGAAGGTGGAAACAGGGTGGGAAAGCAGAACTGCTCCTTTGAGACTGAGCTTTGCCTTACTGGCTGTGGAGGAAATGCTGAGTCCATCTGTAGTCAGTTGGGGAAAGAAAGCAAGAGATGAGGGCACTACAGAGGAGCTGCCAAGAATTCATGAGGCTTTGCAAAGTTCATCTGTTCGATGGTGTTGGAAATGGTAAAGAGCTGAGCCTCAGCTATAGAGAGGGCACTCACTGGGGAGTTGTCATTGCCAGGCCCATGTGATGCCCTTTGAGGATGGTTCTGAATTGATTACTTCCCTTAATGGTCCAACAGAGTCAACTGCCCAATGCCCTAAGCTCTAACAAGCTCCCACCCACTCTGCCCATTTCTCCCCTGGAGAGAGCTGCATCTCAAAGCTCCCTGTGCAACCGACAGGGGGCGGGGAGAGAGGCAAGGTTCCTCCACGTGGCAGCAGTACTATCTGTCTGCACTTTGGCTCCCCACCAGCCCCATCAGCATGCAAATAACTCCCTTTGTTCCTGCCAAACTTCTTTATTGAAAAATCGAAACATCTTGTCTTTATTTTAAATTTTAAACAGGCGAATTAATTTTATTAGTTAAACCACTCTGGGGGAAGAAAGAGCTTTTTACCTTAGATCCCATGACATCATCTCATCTCTCACCTTTTAAAAGCCCATGTTTGGAATCAAGCCTCTTGGCAGGCTCTGCACTGGGTGGCAGCAGCTTGAGAGAGAGAGAGAGGCGCGGAGTTGGGTGGAGGGAAGCCATAAAGTGAACTGACGTTTGGAAGTGTAGTGACATGGCTACAAAGAATGGACAGGAGAGCCTGAGCCAGAACAGCTGCTCCAGTCTGAAGAGGCTGAGCTCTGGAGGCAGCCAGCTCCCAACACATCACATGCTACAACAGATGCCAATTGTGGCAAAAGCATTAGTGGATATTAAAATGGGGATAAGGTTTGAATTGTGTTGGGGGCCAGTGTGCTAAGGAATGGTTGTTATTCTCTTCCATTGAAGCACTAGAGAGATTGACAACTTCTAATCTAGGAAGGAATTAGTGAGTTCTTTCATTGACTCTGCAAATGATTTGTTCTAGCATTATTATTCTGGAGCTTTTAATTCTTGTAAAGTTCAGTCAGTATGCTTCTCTCCCCCAAATCCACCACCACCATGGTTGAGGCTACTGTTTTTCATTGCTGGACTCCTACAGCCCTCTGATCGTCCTTCTGACTCAGGTTGAGTTCCCCAGGAAATAAATTTTGAGATGGGGATTTGCATGCAGGAGGGTTATTGAGGAATGCTCTGGAGGTCACCGCTGTGAGGGGCGAGGGTAGCAGGATAGGACAGAAGTTCCTCTGTGATGTGGTTGCAGCATGGTGTCAGTTGATGTCTTAGGGAGCTCTAGATATAGCCCTTCAGAGCCGTGAGAAAGGGAAGCCTTTGTAGCAGCATTGATCAGACATGTGATTCCAGCTATTCACAGGTAGGAACATAGTCTCCTATGGCAGCTTCCTTCAGTCAAGAGCTACTCCCAGAGAGGGTCTTACCTGTGAGTTTATCACAGCCAACACTCCTGTGGCTGGGGGAATGGGTCTCAGTGTGAAGGGAGCACCAGCAAAGTGCACAACAGCATCCACTACATTGATCTCTGTCTACTCCTATGCCCCATCCTCTGTCCTCTATTTTCTACTCCAAATTATCTTTGCAAATTACAATTGGATATGCTGTCACCCTGATTATAAATTTACTAGTGGCTTATTGCATCAAGGCAAAATCCCAAATCCTTATAGGGCCTACAAAGACCTGAGTCAGGGTGGGCTCTGCTTAGATTTCCAGACTTGTCCATCTCTCACAGTCTCTCGTGCTTCAGGAACAACAAACACAGTGCATCTTGTTCTTTATTCTCAGCAACGTTCTCCTTTTTGTCTCGATTGTAGACTTTGCTTCTAATTAGCTGACCATCATTCCACCCACTTCCTAGTTTTAGGAACTCCCATTGTGTGGGTCAGCTTGTACATCTGGGTGTTCCCCACCCAGACTTTGAATCTGTAGCTGGTGACAGACAGACAGAAGGACAACAGGGTCCAGTTATTAGCCTCAGTGGCAGCATCATTGAGCAGGAGTAGCTGCAGGTCCAGAAGAGTTTCCGATGCCAATTTCCCTTGATTCCTCATGTTTTCTGAGCTTATTCCTTTAGGTTTCCCATCAGTTTGGTGAGTTACCTGACATCCCTCTCATACATTCCTATTCTGATATCCTTTTCCTTCATTACTCATACTTTTGATATCCTCTCATGAGTTACTTCCTGAGGGAAGCTTCAGTGGCATCCCTACCCAGTGCAGGTCAATTTCCCCTCATAGCACAAGTTCTCTTCATTCAGAACACTTACATATCTGTTATCAAACATTCGTGAAAGTGATTACTTGATTAATATCTGTCTTCCTGATTAGAATTTGAACTTTCCGAGAACAAGTCTATGTCTCTTTTTGTTCAGAATTTTTTTTCAGGGCTAGCACAGGGTTTAAAGCTCAACATTGAAGCCCACATTTTGAGAAAATAAATGACTAATGAAAGCCAATGTCTGGAATTGTGTATCTATAACTGTTTAAAAAGTGAGATAGATATGAACATTGAGGGAGAAAGGCACAAGGTATTCTCCTGAAGGACTAAGAAAACACAACGATTTCTGTTATACCTTCTCTTTTCGCATTTGTCAATAATTTCCCCAGTTTCTTTTCTTTCCTCTCCCCCTTAATAAGTTGTCTTAATGGCATAGTTGATTGGCTCTCTTACATTCTAATCCTTATCATACTTGAGGAGGGCTGAAAATTCCAGCTTCACATTTTTTTGGATCTGGGTTTTCCCATTGTTTAGATACAAGTTTGCTTTTCTTTCTTTCTCACCTTAATTGAACCTTTTCAAGAATTCCTGATGAAATCAATGGGCATGCTGTGTGTGGAGCCAGATTCCTTTACAGAGTCTTTATGAGGTTGCTCCAGAGAATTACAGTGGCAAAGATACCCTTTCAGACTAGAGAGCATCAAATGAAGAGAGGCTCCCAATTGTTCCCTTTTTGGGTCTCTACCAAGTCTCACATTGCCAACTTGTGTGCCCAAATTAATGTCCTTTCCATTTGAGCCTTGCCAGGGAGTTTGGTTTGGGGCTGGCCTTGGGAGCTCAGGGGGCAGAAATGGATGAATACAGTACTGATAGCTGTCCAGGACCACACAGCCACCAGCATATTTGTGGGGAGGACGAAGGGGGTTGAGTTTCACAATCTGGAGGCTCCTCCAGACAGCATGGCCTGGCGTTAGCCCACTTCAGAGCACATGGGATTCTAATGTGTTTTCTCTGTACAAGGTTCTGTTATATCTGGTCCATGGGTTCAAAGCCAAATTAGAAAAAGAAACTACTACCTTTCTCTTTCAACCTCTCATCTCTTCCCAAGACTGAGAAATTAATACCCAGAACTAATTTTTATAATAGTGTCAATCAGCAGGGTGATTACCTGCAGGGAAAGGAGGGTATTGCTTAAGAAGACAGCTCTTTCTTTTCAGAAACTACTGGTCAAAGATAGAGTAACAAAGAGAGTATCAGGTGGGCTCCAGAGCTGTGCTGGGCAGGTACACATGTTGTCTTTATAGCCTCATGCTGCCCCTGACAAATAGGTAGAATTATCCCTACATTGCAGATACAGTATTGAGATTCAGAGGGGTAGGTGAGTAGCCCACAATCACATAACATTAAAGTGACAGAGCAATGGTTAAAACTGAGGATTGAGCCCTGGCTGGTGTAGCTCCGTGGATTGAGCATGGGCCTGTGAAGCAAAGGGTCACTGGTTTGATTCCCAGTCAGGGCACATGCCTGGGTTGCAGGCTAGGTCCCCAGTAGGGGACCCATGAGAGGCAACCACACATTGATGTTTCTCTCCCACTCTTTCTCCTTCCCTTCTCCTCTCTCTAAAAATAAATAAATAAAATATTTTTAAAAAAACAAACAAAAAAACCCCCTGAGGATTGACTGAGTCAAAGTCTGAGCTTTTCTCATCCTCTGAACTGTCATGCTGTAGGGCACAGTGGGGCAGAGAAGCCCTATGCCAGGTAAGGCTTCCTTCCGGTGGCCACTGCTGCTTACACACGGCACTAGTCCCTCTTATCTAGGGATGTTGCTTGGCACTGATTTGCTGGCACTGCTGTACCCCATATGCCTTAAGCTGTTTATATTTAGATTTTTGGGGGGGTATCCTGTTTTTGATTGGCATGATATCTAAATCAGGCGGAATGATGTTGTAAAAATTGAAGGAGTGTTGCTTAAAAGTTACAAAATCTAGGATTCAGAGCCCAGTTCTGCTATTTACTAGTTGTGTGACTATGGGCAAATTACTGTATCTCTCTAAGCTGCATCCTTAAAATAAAAGTCCCCATGCTTTTGTGGCAGGATTCACTTTGCAATAACCAAAGGCATGCTTCTTTATTTTCTTTAAATCAATTTAAACCTGATTCTGAGCTCCCTTTTGCCTGGTTTGTGGAACATGTATTTTCAGACAGCATAGGGGTTCCCACTGTAAGGACTGTGGAAGACTTATGTGCAGGCGATGTATGTGGTTTGTGCAAAATGGGGAGGGTGGGATTGAAGGGTTGAAAATCTCTGTACCAGCCATTTAGTTGTCCAACAACCAGTATGTTCTATTCTGTGACAAATGTCAGGGAGAGAGTAGAAAACAGACTCAGTCACCATAGTAAGGATGAAAGACAAATAATGTTACAATAATGTGTGGTGAATTATTATAGGGGAAGAACGTGGGGTACCTAACCTAGTCAGTCCACTAGGCCTGGCACAGAGAGGGCAATATGGGAGAGTGGCATGAGATGAGGCTGAGGAGTTGGGAGGGGCCAGATATTTAAATATTAAGGCTCAAAACTATTGAGTTTCAGAAGGATAGGTGATAGTTCACAGTCACAACAGTAAAGTCATTAAAATTGAAAACCAACTTACTCAGTTATCTGGCTCAGGCTTGTTATCACAGCTCATGGAGTCTTCCCTCAGGATTATACAACAGCCTTGTCTAAAAGGGAAGTTGGTAAAGTAGGAGAAATGCATCAATGGAGGTTTATTGGTATGATTTTTATATGTATTTGTCTATTTCTTGAGTGTCCTTCAACACTCACTATGTGTCAGACATGTTACTGCTGGCATCATCTCATTTGGACACCACAGTCATTTAATGAAATGTGCACTGTTATCATGCCCAGTTTAAAGAGCAGAAAATTAAGGCTTAGTGAGGTCAAGTAATTTGCTCAAGATTACACAGCTTGTAAATCATACAACCATGACATAAATCTAGGTATTCTTATTCCAGAGCCCTCATTTTTGCCCTTGGTTTTCCAGCTAGTTGATTGGATAAGTTGCCTCTTAGCAGAGAGCAGTAATTTGAGGTCATACTCATAGTGTTAATGTGTTTTAATGGTGAGAAGAAGCTAGTTTTGGAAGGCCATATTAGACAGAGAAAAGTGGGTGCTTCCCAAAGCAGCAACTGTGGTATTTGTGTGTGTGTGTGTGTGTGTGTGTGTGTGTGTGTACGCATACATGCACCAGGGTGAGGTGGGTAATGTCGTAGATTGAGATACTCTATTAGAATTTTGCTAACTGTATTCTGCAGAGTTCTAGTCTGACATATGTGAAGATATGTTGTTTTGAAAGAGATATTCTATAGTCAAATTTGTTGAAGAAACATTGGGAAACAAAAGTGAATTTCTTTACTGAAGGAGTACTCAGGCCCTGTAATATGCCATGTAAAATATGACTCTTCAAGAGGGGTTTAGTATTTTTCAGAGGTAATTGATAACCAGTACCTGTTATTACTTTTTTCCTTGAACATCTATTAAGTAACACCACGTATGCAATAAGTTAGGGAATACAGTTCCAAACAATCTTGATGATTCCGCATTGGTGAAATTGATGGTGGTAATTAGTATAATTCTTTGTGTAGCTTTTGATAAATAGCCCCTGGAGGGTTGCTTTCTTTGAGATACAGGGATTATTTTTTATTGACTTGCTTGCTTTAATAAGAAAGAATCTTTATTATTGTTTTAGGATAATCTGTACCTAAGGGAAAAAACCCTTGCCCCTCCAGATATATTTGAACATCTGTGGATTATCTTGAGATTTAATATAACCTTCAATATTCTTTTACAATGTATTTGTAGAGGGGGATGAATTTGGCAGAGGAGGTTTCCAAATTAGACTTTAAATCCAGGGGATGGAACCTGTTTTCTCAGAATGTAAAGTCCTGTATGTCAAAAAGATTTATCTATGTTGCAAAGATGAACAGAATGAGAGGAGTGAAAATCTGGCTTTTGGAATTAGCAACAGTAGAGAATAGAAATGCAAACAGAATGAGAAAAGAAGGATAATTTACTGAATTGTAATTTCCTTTTAAAATCTGTTTGGAGGGGCCTTTGCTTTTATCACAATGTTCATCCATTTAGTGTTCCTTTTTTAGCAGTAAGCATTGATTTGCGAAAATAATGGTTCCTGCTGGAAGATAAGAATTTTATTTAAAAAATTACATCTCCTAGTTTATGGTGTCTTTTAAAAAAATCTAGAAGCAGAAATTGCTAACTTGATTTTGTTGGTTTTCATCGAGAGTTCTTTTTCAAATTCTTGGTCTGTTTCCACTGATAGAAACAATTTCAAAGCTTGTGGTTTGGCAGAGAGATGACTTTTTTTTTGGTCCTCAATATTTTTTTCTTTAATAGTCGCCAATTCTAAAACAAAAACTTTTTCCAGAAGATAAAAACTTGCTAAGGTTTGAGTATTTAAATCTTCTAAATTAATTCTTATGAATAATACCAAATGGAACTAATCTCCATACAAATTCTACATGTATCAGAAGAAGAACCTACAGCAAAATAGAGCACAGTCAAATTCATTTCACTCTGTGAGGTGGGACAACAAAGGTAGCCACAGATACTTCTTACCAATGACTCAGAGTGGCAGTAGTAGGAAGGAGGAAGTGAGGGATTCTGCCCTGGCTGGTGTTGCTCAGTGGATTGAGGACAGGCCTGTGAACCAAAGGGTTGCTGGTTCAATTCCTAGTCAGGTCACAAGCCTGGGTTGTGGGCCAGGTCCTCAGTTTGGGGTGCATGAGAGGCAACCATACAATGATGTTTCTCTTTCACTCTTTCTCCTTCCCTTTCCCTCTCTCTAAAAATAAATAAATAAAATCTTTAAAAAATAAAAGACACACGATTCTTATTATTAAAAAATAAAAGACACACAGTTATGTGTGAAGAGTACTATCCGGCTTACATTGCTTCAATCCAACAGTAATCTTGTGTGTCACAGGTGTTGCCATAATCCCCATTTTCTAATGGGGAAACTGAAGTTCAGAGAGGTTAACTGATTTGTGCATAGATTGGAAAATAGAGCTAATTCTTAAACTAGGGTTCTCCTGAGAACCAATAGGAGATGTATGTGTATATATGTGTGTATGTATGTGACTGTATATATGGTGAATGAGGGAGGGAGAAAGGTGGTGTGTGTGTTTATGTGTTTGGAGAGAGAGAGAGAGAGGAGAAGAGAGAGGGAGAGGTTGATTTAAGATTGATTTATTACATAGAATTGGTTAATGTTATTATAAAGTCTGACAAAGCCCAAGATCTGCTGTCAGTAAGCTGGAAATCCAGGAGAAGTGATGTGTAGTTTCAGTTTGAGTCTGAAGACCTGAGAACCAGAGGAGCTGATGCTATAAATTTCCATCTGAAAGCTGGTAGGTTTGGGTTTGAGACTCCAGGAGAGCCAATGTTTTAGTGTGAATCTGAGGACTGGAAAAGACCAATACCTCAGCTCAGTCAGGCATCAGAAGTTCCTTATTACTCAGACTTTTTGTTCTATCCAGGTCTTCATCTGATTAGATAAGGCCCAACCACATAAGGAAGGGCAGTCCGCTTTATTCAACCTACTTCTTCAAGTGTTAATCTCATCTAGAAACATGCTCACAGACCCACCCAGAATAACCAAATATCTGGGCACTCTGTGACCCAATAAAGTTGACACATAAAACATGCTACCACACAGATTTTTTGAGTCTAAATTCCATGTTCTGCTTGTTCAATTACAACGTTTAGCCTCCTTTCCAGATACACTTTTGAGGCTGTCATTAACATTCTTGTTTATGTCTCTATTCCTGCAATAGTTTTACCTATTGTCATTTGTAATGTTTCTCTACATAACTCTGTCGATCAAGCTACTCTCTAATAATAGGTATATTTATGTTAACACTCTAGAGCTAAATAAGGGTCAACTGAGGGGTGATTTTTGCTCCCAAGGGGATACATGGCCATGGCAAACATTTTTTGACTATCACAACTGCAGTGAGGGGATGGAGGGGACAGTCTTCTGGCATCCATTAGTGGAGGCCAGAGATGCTTCTAAAGATCTTGGAATGCATAAAAAGGCCTCCACAACAAAGAATTAACCAGGCCCAAGTCAGTTGAGTAAAGTTCAGAAAATGCTCTAGTGTAAGGGTTTTTAGGGTCCATGGTGGGTTTTGGAAGATCTGTAGATATCACAAAAATACAAAGTTTAACCGTAACCTTTGTACTATTTTTCTCCTGGAGAGAGTCCATGTTCTTTGTGGTGGAAGATGGCAGATTGGAAATTAGCATCAAACTTCTATTGTGCCTTCCTGCATTGCAGAGGCTGGATGGCTAAAAACTATTTCCTCAACTCACTTGTGGCTACAGTGCTGAATATAATTCACTTCTTTCAGGTATAATGGAAGCAGAAGTGAGGAAGGAACTATATTCCTGGTGCTTTAGTTTTTTTTTCTGCTGTCAAGTGTGTTTGTTGGTAGTTATGTTGGGTTTGTCTGCATTATCTTTTCAGCAACTGGGCAAGAAAAGTTTCATTGGTGGTGAGAGGCAGTGTAGTGACAGTGGTGGTTAAGACAGTGGCTCTCTAATCCAAAATCACCATTAATGAGAGAAGTCCATGGTTCTAGAAACAGCCTTCTCAGTTCCCATCTTTCCAACAGAGGCAGGGATAACAGCTCCTCTGATGGACCATTTTTGAATATCTTTTCAGGAGTAATTTCTGGAAGCCCAGCCTAGAACCTGTTCCTCAATGCCATCTAAAATTTTGAAAGTACCTAATTTTCTGTACTAAATACCATTTTATTTAAGATAGCGAGACAGGCCCTGGCTGTTGTGGCTCAGTGGATTGAATGCGGGCCTATAAACCACAGGGTGGCCAGTTCAATTTCCAGTCAGGGCACATGCCTGGGTTGCAGGCCAGGGCCCCAGTTGGGGGTGCGTGAGTGGCAACCGATTAATGTTTCTCTCTGTCTCTTTCTCCCTCCCTTTCCCTCTCTCTAAAAATAAGTAAGTATATTTTTAAAAAATAAAATAAAATAGTGGGGCAAGTATCTGTTTCTTACAATTGAACCCTACAGATCCATCTCTGAAAAGTTTACAGCTACTGATTTATTGGACTGCTACCCTCATAGGGTTGTTGATTCTTTTTTCACTGTACTCCTTTACCTGTGTGGCAAGGTCTCCTTGATATCTATATCACAGAACTGTTAAAAAAATGTTCTTTCTTGTGCATCAGTAAGCTTGTCATTGTGGAGAACAAGCAAAGCCCATAGTCCAGTGTAAAACAGACTTTGCTGGTGTAGAACTGTACTATTTATGCAAGAAATATTGAAAGGTTAACACTGGAAAGGCCTGAGAGACCATGTTGCTCAGTTATTCTCAGACAGAGTGGAAAGCTGGGAAATGTTAGGTTGTCACAATGATTGGAGGGCACCACTGGCACTCAGTGCTCAGAGGCCATGGATGTTAACCATCTGGCCATGTGCAGGGCAGGTATCCACCATGAACAGTTGCTCCTTTCCCACCAATGTTCATAACACGATTGTTGGAAAACACCAGACAATCTCTTTGTTTTACCACAGAATCAAGTGGAGGACAGAACAATGAAATGATTTTCCTAAGTTCATGAGAACTCATAATGCTGAGACTGAAGCCCAGACGCTCTAACTCCCAGAGGAGAGGTCTGTCCACATCTCAACAGGGGAGGCTCACTGATGTCACCAAGTGACCTAGGGAGTCAGGAGATAAGCCTGGGGATGCAATTAAGAGCTGGAAGCTGGTCTGCCATGTATCTGATATGCAGTCAAATGCACCTAAATGGACAGTCTATTGTTTTATCTTGTTTTGTACATGGGCAGAATCAGTTCTGATTGCTCATTATTCATGTTGAACCAATTGTTAAAGTTTTGTATATTACCCCTGAGTTACAGAATCTTGTTGAAGAAAAACAGTACATGAAGGGACTCTGGTTTGGCATTTGACTTTGTTCTCCATGTGGTTATTCCATCTTACAATGTGTATTCTTTGTGCACATAGGGAACTTTAAATTCTTCTTCCTTGTTATACTTAATTACCAAGCAGTAGTCCACTGGTATCGTGTCTTAGAAGAATACCTCACTTGCTATAGATTTTGTCCTGCTGTGATGGTTTTCTTTCTGAGGTGTTCTAGATTAACTTGAAAGTTTTGCAAATGTTTTTGAGACTCTCAAATTGTCCCCTGGATTCCTGATGTAGGACTGATTGTGCATGTATCAATGATTAGTTCTTACTTTGGAAAATAATATTTATCAACTGAACAGAAATCAGGTTTAATGAGTAGGTTCCCTTTTTCTAGTGTAGAATTCAGCCAAAATCAACTTTCTCTAAGAATTAGGTTCCTGAATCTTTTTGAATAATACTGTAAGCTTGCTATTTACCATATGGTAATTTTTAAAATGTGGGCATTGGACATGAGATAGATAATTAAGCTAGAAATTAGGACATACTAAGTTAAACTTGACTTTGCCCTTGAACCTATGAGCAATAATCACCCATATGTCCTAAAGAAGTGAACTGCTTTTTGGCAAGCTGATGTCTTACTGCTTTTCCACCTGAACAAAGTGGGCATTCATTCATTTGTTCATACCACTGACAAATAAGCACTGCTAGGTGCAGGCATTTATCTACAGTAGTTTATCAAAGGCTAGGGGTCAATTTATTGGGGGGCACAGTAATTTTTTATTAGTATTTTACAATAGACTGTGTTTCTATGTCTGATCTTGTACAGATACCTGAAGGTGAAACTGACAGTGATCTAGAACAGAGGGATAACTAAAGTGATAAAGAAAACCAAATAGTCCTTTCCTTCAGAAAGCTTATGTACTGG
>PVKM010016456.1:0-26821 GCA_004027735.1 Carollia perspicillata
AGGTGGACAAAATTAGGGCTGAGAGCCTTCCTGTGTTCAGGCCCATCCCAGACCTGGGCTCTAGAGACTGATATCAAGCCCAGAGGCCTGTGGTGCCTTCCTAGTACTGACAGATAAGCAGTCTACAATGAGCTTAGCTTGCAGTTATATCAACAAGTGGAACTGAAAGAAGAGAAAGAAGATCAATTCCTAGTGTTGACTGAAGTACACAGACCATTTATTAATATTTATAACATTTTTAAGCAAAGGAACAAACTCACATAGTTTTATGATTAAATCAAATAGTAATTACAACACAAAAATTCCTTCTTTTCTCTTTCTATTCTCTAGTCCTGCTTCCAAGAGTGTATTACTATTCATTTTTTATTAGAAATTCTCCATTTCAAGATAACATGTTTATAATGTTATTTCATCATTTGCCAATTTTAGAAAGATTATATCGAATTCTTTATAGAGGATTTAGTTTCTCTTATTTCCCAACATCCTCCTCCACCACCCCCCAGGTTCATTTATTTATTTTGATGAAAGAATAATCAATTTTTACATTTTTTACAATTTCTAAAATTACTGTTCACTACAGAGCCAAGCTGTTTACTATGATTTCATTTTGTTTCATGCACTGCTTTTCACGTTTTTAAAAATAATCGACTTTTTCTTATAGTATTTGCTCTTGGCATAGCCATAATTATTTAAGTTATCTATTATATGATGCATTTCTAGTGTCCTTCCTCTTTACATTTCCTCTCATGAAAGAGTAATAATTGTCACTGGCTGGAAGCAGAAATCATGCCAGCAATAAATGAACCACTCTACTTCAGTATACTCTCTCCCAGTTGGAAACACAACTGAATCTTCAATTAGCTACAATGAGTGGCTTACAGTTTTGGGGGTAGATGGTAAAACCTTTGAATTCCATTGATGTGTGCTCATTAAATTGTTACACAATTACAGAGGAGGAAATATCCCAACAGTTGCAGATGTTCAGTGGACAATCCAGAAGAGCTAATATGTACTTCTAGTACCAGTCTGAAGGCCTGAGAATGAGGAAAGACAACTTTGTAAGTTCTAGTCCAAAATCCAGCAAGCTTAAACATGAAAGAAAGCTGATATTTCAGTTCAAGTCTGAAAACTGGAAAGACTAATGATCCAGCTCAAAGTAATTAGGCAAGAAGAATTCCCTCTTATGTGCTGGAGGGTAAGTCTTGATGCTCTATTTAGGCCATCAACTGATTGAATGAGACCCAGATTAGGGAGGGTGATCTGCTTCACTCAGTCTGTGTATTCAAATGTTAATCATTTCAAAACTAACCTCATAGACACACCCAAGATAATGTGTAACCAAATAGTTGGGCACTCCATGAATCTTTCAAGTTGATAAATAAAACTAGCAGGTGACTTTCATAAGGTGAAATACACTATTTTGGTGAAACTTGCAAAATGGTATGAATTCTTGGCTCTCAATGGGGTGATTTTTTTCTCCAAAGGGATATTTGACAATATCTAGAGAAAATTTTTACTGTTACAACAGGGAGGGGTGGTATTGCCATCCAATGCTAGATGCCAAGAATGCTGATAAACATCCCAAAATGCATAGGACAGCTACACACACACAAACACAAAGAATCATCCAGCCCTAATATCAGTAGAGTTGTGGTTGAGAATTCTCAGTTTGGTGATAAATGCATACGTCATAGAATTACTTCATCCCAGGTATCAGAGGTTGTGTAGTTATATTCCAGTAAACATGCACCATCTACAACATCAACTGCAACTGAAGTAATCTCTGACTAAATTTATGATAATCCCTAGTAATTTTTCATGATCCTTCTGCCTTTTTCAGAGTCCTAGGCGCAAGTCAACTGGACCTGTGATGGGAATCACCACTTTTATGTATTTATTTGATTTGCAATCTTATTAACAAAGGACACATTCTAGCAGTTCTTGATTGTCTATCCTAACAGTTTTCAAAACAATGAGTCTTACTTGTTGGTTACCATGGGTGTCTTCCATTTAGTAATGAGGCACATAGTCATGCAATGTCTGTCATGCCAATGCATTTACTGACCTCTGAATTTGGGCCATTAAGTAATTTTTGATTTGGCGAATAGAAATCCCCATTCTGACTGGTAGACCCTGGTGTCATTTGGAGTTCCTAATAACTAAGTCTGATTTATAGACATTGTCTTGTAATACATAAAATAAGTAGGTGTTCTGTTTTCTCATACAGAGATATCCTAGGTAGTGGCTATATTGCCCCTTAGGGAAGGATCGGAGGAGCAATATAATGCATATTATATCAATAGTGCAGCATCCTTTCTGAAGGAGACCTGGGCTCCCATTCATAGGTATTTATGCTGTCTTAGGTTTGAAAATTGGATAAAAGGACCAGTAATTTACAATTATGGCAGCAGTCACATTTTTTTCCCCAGCTAGACCTAGAGGTTTTTCTGTTATAGATCAAGAAATGTTATAATTCACTTATACCTATTTCATACCTAGGTACACATTGACCAAGTAAATCATGCTGTTAGATTGTGAGGATAAAAAGTGTATGGTAGATTTGGGCTATAAGACAAGGAAAAACAATAGCCTGGATGCTGAGAATGTGTACTAGCCATGCAATGGCATGCAGCGATTTATTTTCCATTTTTATGTTATTCCAATTTTTGTTTTCTTCCCCCATTGTAATCTGGTATTAAATGCTTGTGACTGTATATTTTGGAGATTAAACTCTTATCAGATGTATCATTGGCAAACAATGTTTTCCAATACAATGGGTTCCCTTTTCATCTTGTTGATGGTTTTGTTAGCTGTGCAGAAACTAATTAGTTCAATGTAGTCCCATTTGTTTATTTTTCCCTTTGACTCCATTACCCTAGGAGACATATTAGCAAAATATTGCTATGTGAAATATCTGAGATTTCCTAAGAATCCCAGTACAGTAATACAAAAAGTGTATGCACTCCTGTGTTCATAGCAGCATTATTTATAGTAGCCAAGATCTTGAAATAGCTTAAGTGCCCATCAGTGGATGAGTGGATAAAAAAGCTGTGTTATGTTTACACAATGGAATACTACTCAGTTACAAAAAGGAAGGAAATGTTACCTTCTGCAACAACATGGATGGACCTGGAGAATATTATGTTAAGTGAAAGAAGCCAATTAGTGAATGAAAAATACCACATGATTTCAATTGTACATGAATTCAAAGAACACAATAAACTAGGAACAAAATAGAAACAGAAGCATAGATACATGGAACAGACTGACAGCTCCCAGAGAGGAGGGAAGGGGAACTGGGTGAAAGATAGTGAAGAGATTAACCAAAGAACATTTATGCATGACCCAAGGACAAGGGCAAGGACAATATGGAGATTAATTTAGGGAGGGGAAAGAGTGGGACTGTGTGGAGGTGAGAACTCAAGAAAAAGCAGGGACAGCTTTGGATGACGTGGCTCAGTGGATTGAGTGAGAGCCTGGGAACCAAAGAGTTCCTGGTTAGATTCCCAGTCTAGGGCACATGCCTGGGCTGTGAGCCAGGTCCCCAGTTGGGGGCACATGAGAAGCAAACTCATGTTGGTGTTTCTCTCCCTCTCTCCCTTCCCCTCTCTAAAAATAAATTAATAAATATAAAATCTTAAAAAAAGAAAAGAAAATGTGGGGACAACTGTAATAGCATAAACAACAATAGCAAAAAAAAAAAAAAATGGTGATGATGTATCAGTAACTCCAGAATCACTGAAACTATAACATTTTTAAATGAGCTCTATTCAATCAGTCTTATATATACATAATATTTATATGCATGCATGCATGTATACACATACATACATATAGATGTATATGTATATGTATTTGTATTTATATGTATAAAACCACAAAAAGTACACAGGATTGAATTTATTTTCATTGTAAATGTGTCCCAGTCATTTGTGCACATTTCTGTCCTCTCTCTCTAAATTTTTTTCCATCTTCTTTTTTAAATCCTTGACACTATGTTGAGCTAGAAGCACTTCCTAAATGAAATAACCATTACCGTATTTTTATTTTACACCTCTTTGAATACAGCATTGTGTGGAAAGAAGAAATCTTTGATAAATAAATGTACATAAACTTAAAAAAGTAAAAAATTATCTGTTCATGCTTTCAAGCAAAACAAGCAAACAAACAAAAACAACAAGAAAGTCATGCTGCTTATGAGTTAGCATATGCAAGCATCCTTTGACAATTCTGGCCCTATAATACCATTGATTAGAAACCGAAGAGTCAATGAACAGTGCCTTTAAATATGAAGACTAACATTGAGGACAGTGAAGTTTTTGAGGAAAATAAATTAAAAAGAGCTCATTTACAGTGTGCAGGAAATGTAATTCTCAAAAATTACAGAATTCAATGAGCTACCTTTAAAATATCAGCTAAGGTTATAATTGCAAGTTGCTTGAGATAAAAAATGAATCCAATTTCTTTTGAATTTACAGAATAAAACAAAAATAGAAAGGCCAATTAATGCAAAGCTTTCATGGGTCATTAATTGTTTAGTTAATCAAAAGCAAATATTGTAATTGAAGCTAAGCCAAAAAAGCATGAAGGTGATTCTCCATACTGAAAGTAAACAGGGCCATTTTACTCCTTGGTCCAAAGTAGACATGGGAGGAAGTCACCAACATCCAGCAAAGATGGGATGCAATCTGTGTTCCAAGATTCCAACCCAATTAAGTCAGGGCCAGACGGTTTATATAGTACAAAACACAGTATTATAAAAATTAGACCAACTAGGTCTTTTGTTATTTTTGTGAGCTACAAGGAGATGAAGTGAGGGAAAAGTGTTTTTCTCAGTAAGCCTGGCCTCTGGAATCTAATTTGTTGTTTAGTAAGATGGCTTAATGTAGTTACCTACTGTGTTGTTAGTGATTTCAGCAAATGAAGACTTCAGTCTCAGTAGAAACCTTGCCACTGCTATTAAAAACAGCTGCTGTAGAGCCAACGAGGGACTCTGAGATTATAATAGATACAGAGGGCTACATTATCCTTGGCTCTTCAGTTTTCAAGAAAGATTTTACATAATTGTATGATTCTTACATTTAGTCCATAGTGGATGAAAGAAGAGGTCTTAAAGAGTGTTTACCTTTTAGTATAATAGGTGGAAGAAAGTCACATTCATGGCTGAAAAGTACAAGTATCTACCCATAGCATCCCATCTATTTGATTTGAGGGTGTTCTTGGCTTTCCTCTAAGCCAGTACATAGAGAACATTATTAGGATCATCAATAAAAGCTTTCAGTATTACAGGGAAGAACACATTAAAAGAGAAGCTATAAGAACTGTGTTTTAAAAATACTGCCTAATAACTTTTGCCTGTCCAATTTAGAACCATAAATCTGACCTATCTTAAGAAAATATCTTGAAAATGGAAACATTCTGGAGGCTGCCCAAATTACAGAGTCTGAGGTCCCTGAAGACAAGAAGAGGTATTCATGATGCTGTGGTAAGTGCTCCCATTTACAGAGAATGCAGCAAATTGACATTGACTTATAATTAGCCTGACTCATCTAGACCCCGACTGAGGTATATTAACTCACAGCAATTTACAGCCTCTGAGATGCATAAAGGTATATCTCAGGGAAACATTCAATGTCCTCTACCCCTGAATCAAACCTGATTTACATAGATAATCAGGTTATTCCAACAAAAGCATTCATTTGTATATTAGTTTAATTTTATGAAATATGATTGGATCGGAAGGATAGCTTTCCAATAAATTTGAAATGCCACATTAATACCTTCCGTATATGTGCACTGCACTACTCTTTCTTAAATTTTGCTGTTTTTGTATCTGACATTTTCTCTCATTTAAGGTTAGACTACCTTTATAGTTTACTAGTAGCAGATACATGAACAAACAAACAAACAAATAAACAACAGAGTTCAGGATGAGTGAAGTCCAGGAATAATGTCTGTAGAACCAAGTACAGGCAAACACTGGGACCAGAGTTTGAAGGACACTAACACTTCGCACCAAAAAAAAGAAGATGACATCAAAGCGAGGTGAGCCGGAGTGGAAAGTGGGCGTGGAACAGGGGTGAGATACACTGGAGATAATAATCTTCAAAGCCGGCCCCTTTGGAAAGCCTTCTAGGGGTGATTTTCAAAATATGATGAAATCACACACACAGAGACACATACACACAAAGGCAGCTATGTGAGATGATTGCTATGTGACTTAACTTGATTGTGGTATTCATTTTACAATGGAAAATACATGTATCAAGCCATCATATTGTTAGATTAAATATAAATGATATTTATTTGTTAATTATACCTCAATAAAGATGAAGAGGAAAAAGTAAAATACACAACAAAAGTAAGCTATCAGAATGAGCACTGAGTGTAGTGCTGGAGCAAAGGCCCAGGCAAAAGGGCAGGGAAGGGGAGTGGATGCTCATAGGACTCAAGGAAGTACCTTTTCTAACATTTTAAAATCGGTCACAGCTATACCATGCATATGAAGTAAATGGCAGCTATGTCTGCACCATCCTCACTGTATGTAAAGGAAAGAGTGGTATATATGTTTAGAGACTAGTCAGTATATCAGTGTGGCTAGAAAATTCCTAGTTGCTCTCTAGGCTGCTCCACTATACTGGTAGAAATGTCTTCATGCTCTTTTGTCTTTTAAAGTGCAGATTGCTGTCCTCTGCCATACTCTTCTATCCACACAGAGGCTTCTTGGGCCTAGGTGTTCACTCCCTTTTCCCTTCATCCAAGGTCCCAGAACTTGATCTCAAACTAGGTTGGCCTGATCTCCTAGAGGGGAAGTCATACAGGCAGTATCTCAAGAGAATCTTTTCGTCTGTCTGTGTATCTGTCTCTCTCTCTCTCAACACACACACATGAACTCACAGACACACACCCTTCAGAAAGAATACCATATTTTCTGTAAATAATGTGTACCCATGTTTTGGGCCCAAACTTTCAGGAAAAATCTCATTTATTTTTAAATACATTTTTAATTCATTTATATTTAGATACTTGTTTTTCTTGTATTATAAAGCCATTTTAGCATTTATTTTTGAACATACAGATAACATGATTGCTTTCTAGACTTACACTTTTAATGTATAAGCATAAATAAAATAATTAAAAGTATTTTTATAGATATAGAATTAGTACTACCCATATGTAATGTGCATCCTTATTTTTCTCTCAAAAATTTGGGCAAAAAAGTGCATATTATACATGACAAAATATGGTAAATTGATTTTACATACTAAGAGCAGTAGCTGACCTTTGAAAAAATACAGTCCAAATAACCCAAAATAATAATAGTGATTAGGCTCAAACCTGTTTGTTCAAAACTAAGAACACAATAAGTGGTACAATTAAATGACATTATATAAAGGGGATAACATAAAAGCCTGTATGATCCAAATATAGGCTTCAGGAAGATGAACTAAAAGTATTTAAGCAAAAGATCTAGGAAATCCAAAACACGATTGCTCAGCCTCTTTTAAAAATGGAAAGTAGAGTGAAAAAAGTAAATGGCTTATTATGTGGCCTTTCCTCTTAACAAAAAGAAATGTGAGAATTTACTTCTTGATTAAATACACTTGTAAGAGTAACTCAAACATTTTTAGGAACTAACTAATACTAGTTCCAATATATACAAGAGTCCATCTGACCTTGATGTAGATTAAATTCATGCATCTATTTTTGAAATTGTTTTCAAAGCACTATGTGACCAATACTGATGAGCTGTAGAAGCACAAAAGAATGAACACCATCATTACCTTTGGGAGGCTACATAGGTAACTGTGTAGCAGTGTAAATAGACTTGGAGCTGCCTCTTGTAAGCTGAGGTTGAATACACTTATCTGAATATGAATGTCTGGACTACCAAAGTACTGAGATGTCAGGGACGTGCTTGGGAATCAATTATAAGACCTTCATTATACTTTAAATGGGAATGTTCTATACATTCTGTCCAGAGTCCTTTCTAAACTAAGCAAATTCAGTACTACTTGAAACCTGTTTTGTCTTGGGCTGATTGTAAATCTGAAATAAAAATCATTGCTCCTAAAAGAACAAATTAGTCATAGGAACTACAAAATTCAAATGATCTGATTTAAAAAACCTACTGCATCTGGCCAAAGCAGATCACTTTTTTTGAGGTTTCCATTTCTATTAACAATTCTCTGCTTCACACCGCTGAGGCATTCTGACTTGTGCCTCTCTAACCCTTGTATATTGGAACTGTCATCAGATCACAGTCATCTATTTATCTTTCAAGGGACTCTCACACCTGTTTTCCCTTAGCCATCTCTCTGCAAGCAATCTGATCCGTGTCTTTATCCTGCCAAAATTTTGCACTATTAATATGGTTGCCTAATTATTTTTCTTCAAGGCACTTATTTTTATCTCCCCCTTTAAAAAAGAATATTTATTTAACAAACCTCTTTTAGTACAAATCATGAACCTAAAAGCTAAAAGTGTGTCATAATTAAATAAAAGGTTTAATTCAAGAACTTCAGCATTTTATTTAAACTCCAAGACCAACATTCTAAAATCATAAATATGGGGTGTAAATTTTTCTAATTACCTTTAGATAAAGTCTACTTGCCTGTGTTCTACAGAATATTAAATAAAATAGATGAGATAGCAAATCTGTCAAATATATTACTTTGAATTGTAGATATAATTCTTCTATTTGTTTTCAATTTTTTTAAAAAAGAGTATATTAACAGTATGCAGTGCAATGTGGTTAAAAAATACAACTGAAACTGCTTTAGCAAAAAATACTTACTACCTTATTCAACTAAGCTTTTGTAATTGTGTTGAAAAATACTACAGCTAAAATTCCCACAATAAATCCTGATTTTTCCATGCAGTGATGTTTTATTAATAACCATAATTATATAAGATAGCTTTTCCTAAGTGTGTGTTATGTGCAGGACAGCAATCTATACACTTTACATAAATATTTTTGTTTAATTTTTGCACAAACACTTAGAAGTGGGTACTATTCATTTACCCAAGTTCATAACTCCAGGAATTGGTAAGGTCAGATGTGAAAACCAAGCATACTGAACACATTACCTTTTACAAACTGTTCAAATATATTGTATTCCTTTAAGAGTGTTTTAATTGCCCTGGCTGGTGTGGCTCAATTAATTGAGTGCTGGCCTGCGAACCAGAGGGTTGCAGGTTTGATTCCCAGTCTGAGCTCACGCCTGGGTTGCAGGCCAGGTTCCCAGTAAGGTCTTTCTCGAGGCAACCACACATTGATGTGTCTCTCCTCTTTCTCCCTTCCTTCACCTTGCTCTAAAAATAAATGAACAAAAATTAAAAAAAATGTTTTAATTGAGCCGATAATCAAGATTAATTCCATTGACTGAACATCCTTACCTGAAATATTTGTACCATCTTATTTCTTCTTCCATTTCTTTAGATATGTAGCTTTCACTGCCAAATATTTACTAGTCTGTGATTACCTATGTAATGCACCTTTGAAAGCTGCTAGATTTCTCTGTAAAATATTTACTTCCCTGGTTTCTATGCTGTCCTAATCTAACCTGTGAACTGGTGCTGCAGGACAAACCTGATTGCATTAACTGGTTATAGGGCCCCTTCTTGACCTCTCAGCCTGACCTCTCTGCATGTCTATTCAACCTGTCATCCAAGGTATGCTCCTGATATCACACAATTAGTGTTGTTTTATGTTAGTTGGGATCAAAACAATTTATGCTTTCAAACCACCTTTACGTGCTAGTGGAATTCTACTTCCTATGATTTCAAACCTATTTATGCACTGCTTTCAAACCACTCTACTTTGCTAGTGTACTTCTGCTTTATATAATTTCCTCATTGCTCACTGTCATTGCAATAATTCTATTTTCTCAGATCTCATGTTTTCTATTGTGTCTATATTGTGTCTCCGCAATCCACCAGAATAAACTCTTCTTATCTTTTTCAGTAATCCAATACCATTCATATCTTTGATACCTACTTTTGTCCTAATAGTTTATGTAAATACATTGTTCTGGATTAGCATATGATTATTTCTTTTCTGCTTTTCCAGATGAATAATCGACCTTATATATTTTAGATATCACTCCCTGTTTTACTCCAAATGCTTCAAACATTATCTTTTAATGAATATTTCTATTTGAATATAAAATAAAATATTTATTTTACCTTCAAGACCATTATTGTTTTCAATTCTGCCCCTCCTTCACCTTGGTATACAACCACTTTCTTAAGTAACTTTGGAAAAATTTGACCCAGGTATAATATGTCAAACATAGATCAAGTTCTTAGGACAATTCATGATGATCTATCTGCACTGCAACTTTATACTTCACATAATAGCTCCTGAGTGGAAAAATGGCACAAAAGAGACAGACATGGTAGAATAAGGCTTTATATTCTATGGTATATCTTGATAGCCTTTTGACTTTTCTGTTCACAAGATGATGACTGGCTTCTCTCTTTTTCAATTTCTTAGTAAATGTTGTTTTCACAAGTTTGTCTCATAACAGCGTATCTATTTTGACCATGTATAGCTCAATTCTCCTCAGAATAAGTCAACAATAATTGAAAATTTTAGTGCCCAATCTTATTGGTGGTCAGAGAGAGATCACTGAAAACAACGCTTCATTAGTGCGGAAGGTGAAAGGAATCAAAGTAGTAACAGTTAATATTTTCCTGCAATGATGAACTTTCCTTTCTTTGCAATATCCTCCATCTTAGTTCTCTGGTTTTCTTGGCTACTGTTGGAACCAAAAAAATCAGGCCAATAATTGTCAATATTGCCAAACACTCACCCATTTATTTCAAACTTTCATTTTTATCTGTGTTTTATTAAGGATGATGGAAGACATACCCAAAAAAGTTTTTCATGCCCCAAATCAATGAATAAGCTTGCTTAAAATCAATTTGCTGAATTAATTCTCTCAGATTTATTCATAACTGGTCAAAGTTAGTAATAGGGATTACTTTCATTATAACAAGGTCACCTTCTGTTCCAGCTGTATAATTTTAGAAATATTCAGGTACATTCTCTCCTGTGTCTTTGAATGTTTTTGGCAAATGGACCATTAAAAAAATTCACATCTTTTTTTTGGCAAATAATTGCCCCTTTTATGCATCCCCCAGGTGCATGTTCCAGATTTTGTTTTCTTCCTTTCTTGGGGAAAGTAGGTTGGGGGCTCAGCTTAAGATAGTAGTAAATGTTTATATTAAAGTGAATATATCCTTATTATTGAATTTATGAAATGATGAGGTTCTCTAAATTATGGTAAATTTCATGAAGCAAAAACTGATGTAAGTAATGAGCGGAATAGATCAATAATAATGGTTATAGATGTCAATGTTGTACTTTCAATAATAATTGGAACAAGTAGCCAGAAGATAAAAATGAAACAAAACTTTTGAACAACACTAAGGAACAAATAGACTTAACAGGTATATATGGAATACTCCACCCAACAATAGGAGAATACATCTTCTTCTTCAGTGTTCATGGACATTCTCTTGGACAGACTGTGTTCTAGTATATAATGCAAGTTCAAATATATTGAAAATTATCTAGAAATTAAGAAGTATGTTTTCTGACCACAATGGAATTAAATCAGCAATCAACAACAGAAAGCAATTTTGATATTCTCAAATCTACACAAATTAAACTGCATATTTCAATAACTCTTGGAACAAGTCAATATCACAAAGTAAATTATAAAATGCCTAGAGATGAATGAAATGAAAATATAAGTCCTCAGAATTATAGGAAGAAGCCAGCACCATGCTCAAACTGAAACTTGTAGCTGCAAATGCCAATATTAAGAAAGGTTTAAAATCAGTAATCTAAACTTCACCTTAAGACACTGGTAAAATAAAAGCGGTTTAAACCAAAACACACAGAAAAACGGAAATGATAATAATTAAAGTATAAAACAGAGGACAATATATAAGTGGTCCTTTAAAAAGATCAACAGGATTGACAAACGTTAGTTAGACTGACCAGGAGGAAACTCAAATTGTCCATCTAAGGAATCACATAGAGTACACCACTATTGACCTTAGAGAAATGAAAAGAAGTTTAAAAGAATAAAACAACTATATATTATCAAATTAAATAACTATGAACAAATGCACATGCATTAAATAACTTAGTTCAATTTCCTAGAAAAACACAAACTACCAATACTGACTCAGAAGATGTTGGCCATTGAGTAGACACAACAAGCAAAGAGATTGAAGTAGTAATCAAAAAAGTACACACAAGAAAAATGACAAAACCAGAAGTCCTCACTAATGAATTTTATCGAATATTTAAAGAAGAAATAACACTAACCCTTCATGAGCTCTTAAAATAGAATGAAAAGTAGTATTTCCCACCTTATTCTATTTGGTATTGCACTGATACCAAAACCAAGCAAACATATCACAAGAAAATTACACGCAATAGTCCGTTCTTATCTGTGGTTTTGCTCTACATGGTTTGTTGTCCATACTCAATCATGGTCTGAAATATTAAATTAAAAATTCCAGAAATAAATAATTCAAAAATATATTGCACGCCATTCTGACTATTTTCTGATGAAATCTCACGTCATCTAACTTCGTCCTGTCAGAGACATGAATCATCCATTGCCTAGCATATCCATACTATCCATGCATGTTACCAGCGTATTAGTCATGTAGTAGCCATCTGGGTTATCAGTAAGTTCTTGTGGTATTGCAGTGCTTGTGTTTAAGTAACCATTATTTTACTTAATAATGATGCATTCACATAAATTTTATTACAATATATTGTTATGATTGTTTTATTTTATTATTACTGCCATTAATCTCTTATGGTGTCTAATTTACAAATTATGTTATGTCATAGGTATCATGTGCAGAAAAAACACAGTATGTGAATGGTTCAGTACTATCCCTGGTAGCACGAATCCATCCACTGGAGGTCTTGAAACGAATCCTCCACAGGTAGAGGGGATGACTGCACTGCATTGCCTATGCTTTTGACGTTATATCTAAGAAACAGTTCCCTAATCCAAAGTCACACATATTTACTCCTATGTTTTAAGAATTTTATACTTTTAAAACTTTATTTGCATTTGCGATCAGTTTTAAGTTGATGATTGTATCTGGAGTCATATTTCCAGTCCACGGTGTACACAGATTGAGGAGGAAAGCATATTCTCTCATGAGAAATTAGGATTTATAATCAGGAAAAAGTTGACTGTGCATAGGCAAGCACAGATGTAGATCTCCATTGTTCTTGGACTAGTGAGTTACCTCTCTAAACTTGAATTTTCCCATCTGTAAAACATGGGGTGTAATTGTGTATTAATAGTCTTGACCTCAAATGGTCGTGAGGCCTGAGTAAGGTGATTGAGTTTACTGCTCAGTGTGTGCTTCATGTTATTTACTCAGAACTCTTAATATTTTCACGTTGTGCCAAAATAAAAATTATAGGTAAATTATGTAACTATTACAAACTTAATAAACATATTTAATACCAATATTAATCATTCTCCTTTGATAGACATTTTTATTACTAAGTGACTTAATATAGTTATATTCTTATAGAAACCACCTTAGTCTTTGTCCTGTAATATAGGGCACAAAATTCAAAATTACTTGGTATTTTATTTTGTTGTTGTTGTTGTTGTTTACCTGGCATACTGCTTGCACTGGCGAAATTGAAAAACATATAAACCAAAATAAACGGACTCTTTCTTTATATAAGAAAACAAGCTTCAACAATTATGATTTACTAGTATGCAATTCTGTCCAGCTGAGATCCTTTCTCAAGCTTTAGCACCAAAGGATGTAATTCTTTGATGGCAGCCTGCAGTTTCTAGGGTGGTTGTGTTCATCAAAATCTCTTTTGGAACATGCTGCAAGTGAGAGAGGTGCTTTGTTCCTCCCTTACCGCTCCTTCCCATCCCTAGGTTTTAGAAGCCTGTTATGCTAGCCTCTTATCAGTCAAGTCAGAATTCTGTCTGATGGAGCCGTCCATGCCTGTACGCATACTAACTTTTCTCACTTCCTTCTCTTCTCCAGCACTGTATATTTTCTCTCCAATTAACTATATTTCATGGCTGCATTATATTGTGATTCTGTAGGGTTAGGCAAGTTATAATTAGGTAATCCCAAATGAGTTCTCAAGTACCACCTGGTCATACATTAGTTCTCCATTTTATGGCTTGCTCTAAATTCTAAAGGCTTGTGACTTCTAACTGAAGAGCTGTTTCTGGGATTACAGAATAGTCCCAACTCATTCTATCCCACACACTACAGTGGCCGAATTCTGTGTATCATATTAAATTTTATCATGTGCTTCTTAACGTTCACATTCTCTCCCATCCTCTACTCCTGTTTTTCTAAAGAATATGTTGGTTGTATCACTTTTTTCTTTGGTTCACTAAATTAGAAATAGTAAGTTGAAGTTTTAATTCATCTAATTTTCCATCATATACTTCAACAACTTTCTGTATTCTTTTAACTTTGTATTTGTTTTCTAAAATCATAACACTTTTATGTAAAATGCTAATCTAGCTTCTAGGAAGCTCATCAATAGCTCTCCAGTGGGGGTAGGGGGACACATAAATACAATCTGTCGATATCCTTTCACATCTTTGTTTTTTAAAATATCAATTTATTTTATTTGATAAAAACAGAAATTCTTCTTTGGACTTAAACAAGTCAGAATTGATTTATGTGCTTTGCAACCAAGAGATAGCCACTCATTTTCCTGTAATGGACTTAATTTTCAACACATACCAATATGATAACTTTTACAATTTCAATCATTTTCTTATTTTTGAGAATTAAAGGAGCAACTAGGTAATACGAAATCAATACTAAGAAACATGTCATTGTGCTTAGATCATGGCTGATTGTAACATCTTCCCCAGATATACTTGAAGAATGTTCATTTGCTCAAATCCTAGAACATCAAAACTTATACATCAATTTCATATATATACATGTGTGTGTATATGTATATACATATATATAAAAAATCTCCCTAATGTTGCTGTTGGAAATCACAAACTGCTTGCAAAGTAATCTCAGACCAGATGCTCTGTGTCTGATGTGGGAACTGGGACCTTAAAAGCTCTCCCTCACCATTCTTCCTTTTATTTTTTTGTGCACTAGTCACAATTAGGAAAGTGGCAGATGCTTCCACTTATTGCCTGACTGTTTCAGAATTATACTAGACATAGATGATAATGTGCTTCCTACTACCTCATTATGAAACATGCAACTGCCTCTGAAAGAGAGCAAGGGAACTATCTATGAAAGCAGCTTGTTTATAATTGGATAATTTAAAAGATCTAATAGTGTCCAGAACTGGTCAGAGCTCATAGTAACTCTGAGTGTTCCCTCTGTGATACAGAAAGACAAAGAATGAAGAGACGTGGGTACTCTAATTAAAAGAAAAAATGTGTAGGCATGCTGTCAGGCCAGAAGGGATTTTAATATACAAACAGTAACTGCATGTGTTTGACATACAAGGTGACAGTTTGAAAGGCTTTTTACACTCAACACATTTTCATTAAAATTGAGCACGTAAAACTAGACATTCTATTACCAGATTATAAAACCAATATATCCTTGGTTGTTTCTGAAACAAGATTTTCACAAATTTGCAACTGTAAGAATGCAACATTGTAAAAGGTTCTGAAGGGCCAATCAAAAGTTGATGCACAAAAGTACTCCAGGAAAAAAATTAACTTAAAAATAGTTGCTGCATTCCCCAAACATTGTTATTCAATAGAAATAAAATGCCTAAGTTTGCATGGAGATAGACAATAATCATATTTATTCTAAATATCTATCTCATTTTGATAACAGCATGTTAAAAATTAGCTTATAATATTGTCAGTATATAGAAAGAAACCATTTTGAATATACTTTTAGGAGAAAGAAAAATTAATTCAAAAGCAACAAAAATAAACTTCAGAATAAATTTAAAGTAAGTTAGATTCTGAGTTTACAGTTCGTATTTTGATCCCTTCTTTCATTTATCATTCCCTCGTGTATGCTTATGTTCAATCTGTTCTGCTTTATTGCCCCTTTTCTTTCATTCAGTCAACAACAGGGTGACCTTATTCTTAGTAAAGTATTTCAATAGATTTCATTAACAGCAGTTGATATTTGAAAAGATTTTAGTTTAACCAATTATCCTCATGATGAGTACTCTTTTTCAGTCATTCCACTCAAATATTATTAGTTGAAGTATTACTTCAAAATTAAATGAAGACCACAAGAAGGGTGAAAAACTAGCATGATGGCATTGTGTACATACTATCTAACATTGTAGACATTTGCTTTTGATGCCAAAGGAAGTTACTTCCATGGTAACTCTGTAAACAGATTGCACTCCGGATTAGAGACATTTGTATCTTTTAGTTATGGCTGATAAGGAATATATTTTATGCATTATAAAGAACACTTTTTACATCGATTATTTAACAACAGATTTCAAATGTTACAATCTTGTTTGGGCAGTGAGATTTTCATATAATTTGAGCTCTCCTACACCCCTGGAAGCATCGACTATCCCTGGTTTAATAACAGATACTGATTAATTATCAATGTTGTTTCAAGGACTGAGATAGTTATTATAAAGCACTAATAGAAATCATAATTAAATTATAAAAGATGGAGAAGAGCTGTGGAAGCCAGAATCTGGGTCAGTAAAATGAAATTAAAGGAACTGAGACTAACTAAGCCAGAAGTTAGACAACTTTGAATTCTAAACTAAGTCCAAGGAGAAAGAGGGGACCTTATGAGGAAACTGGTGAATGAAACCTACCACATCACTAGGGAGCATTATGAAAAAAAGGTTACTATGCCGAAAACCAATGTAGATATTTTGAAATCGCTTTATTCAGACAACATATAAAGTTACTTCTACAATTTTAGGTCTCTCTGGATGGTGGTGCACCACATTTTTAGGTCTTAAACATTGCAGACAGACAGCTTATGCCAACATGGAATATAGACTAGAAAGCTAGCATAGGAATGAGAATAGGTTAGAAGAATAAAGGCACTGACATAGAAGAACAGAGTGAAATGATGAATTTTACTTATTTTGCCATTTCACTTAAGTCAGGACACACACACACATACAGCATTGAAACTCCAACTTCCTACTATGGCATTCACTGCTAGTTGAACAAAGGATTCTATTCATTCAAACAGGGATGCTTTTCACCCCAGAATTCTTGAGCCAACATAGCTCAGAATGAGTTAAAACCTATTTAGTTGACCTGACATTCCCCAGATAATAAGGTACATAAAACAGGAGAAAATTTCAGTTTTAAATCAATACTAAGCATTATTAGAGATTATTAAACCAGAAATAGAGCAAAATAATACAGGCCTACCAAAATAATAGAGAGTTGTGCTCGTACAAAATCTTGTGTGTGGCAATAATAAAAGTATAGATATGCTTCAGATATCCTGGAGTGCACATAATAGGGACTCAGATATTTCTACTTCCATGTATAAATCATGCTAGCAGTTCCCCTTGGTTCTGGATCCTAAGATTCTAAAAAGATTTGGTGTATTTTCACCATCCTAATTAATGTTAGGCAATCATTAAAAAGATCTGCTATGAAAAACTTAATAAAGATCACATGGTATTCCTTACCAGTAAGTAAGTCATATTTATAACAACTTGAAAATTATTTATTATGAATGGAGTCAGTGCTCTGTACTTAACGACTCATAATTACTCTCACAACTTTGCAGATGTTGCTTGTTTTGCCTATGAAAGCTTCACCCAAATTCCACCATCTCCAGGTGTCTGATTCCTTCAGAATTTAACTTGATTGTTACTTCCCCCGGAACAGATGGAGAATTCTCGATCCTCACTTGTCTAAGTAGCATTATGTGTCAATTGTCCAGGATCTTCTGGAATTCTATAAGTGCTGTTTCTATCGCATTTTCACATTTGTTGTGATTTGATTGTTGGTTCACTTATCTGCCCACCACACTAGACCATGATTCTTAAGCATATAAGGTGCTCTTACCAGAGACCTTTAATTATAACTGGCAATACCTTTAGTTATAACAGATGGAAGGGAAAGGTAGAAAGGGATGGACAGAGAGATAGGAAGGGGTAGGTAGTAAAACAAATAGACATCTAACACAAATAAGCACACAGAACACTTGACTCCCTGGCTCTGTAGAGTGAATGCTCTGTACCTAGAAACTCATAATTACTCTCATGCCTTTGCAGATACTGTTTGCTCCTTCTCCAGGTGTCTGACTCCTTCAGGATTCAGCTTACACGTTACTTCTTCAGATTTCCCTTCTTCTTGAAATGACACTACCATTTACTGAATTGTCCAGATGCAAATCTTTGTAACAAGGAGAATGATACATTTGTGGTGTTTGATGGCAGCTTTTAGCACTTGCCATCACCCCCCTTTTTGCTTGTGGGGAAACCCAGGGTGCTTCCCCTCTTGGTGCAGGTCACAGATTCAAATCATTCATAGGAACTCTAACCTGGCCCCATACCTAACTGCAATAAAACCTTGAGTCACTCCCCTTTCCTGGTGTTCTCAAGCCATTTTGCACTTGATTGAGAGGCCTGCTCTTCTCTGTCCAGAGAACACAGTTATGAAAGCAATACAACTTTCATACCCTTTTAGCGTGGATTTGGCAACATCAGTCTGGACTTCCAAACCCAGTTTTGGATGGGTGTACCTCCTGCTTTGGAGATTGACTACAACTTTACAAATTATCCTTAATTCCACTTTTTCTTATACATCAGGTAAAATCCTCCACTTACACTTATCAATTCTACCTTTAACTTTATGGCCCTAATGTGTCTTTTTTTAATGGTCTCTCAAGACTAAGCCACCATTGTAACTCTTGGGTTATTTAACATGATCTTTCCATTCAGGGTTCATTCATCACACAATCACCCCAACAATGTTTTAAAAATATAAGGATATCTATTGAATTTTCAATACATTATAATATTTTAATCATTTAACGCCTAGACCAGCCAAATCCTGTCCAATGAACGGACATCATCTTCTCTGACTCTTCACCTTCCACTTTACTTGCTTCAGTCACGCTGGTCTTCCTGCCTTCCTCAATGCACCAACACTATTCTCTCCACGGGACTTTTGCATTAGCTTAAGTGAGAGACCTCTCTGCTCGTCTGTATTAGTTAGCGTTCCCCAGAGAAAGAGAACCAATACAATATATATAAATATACACATGTACAATACACAAGATGTGTGTGTTCACATATATGTTTATATATGTATGTGTTTACATGTAAATTTCTGAACATAATGCATACATACATATATATTTTATTGGTACAGATTACATCTAAAAGGTTTATTATATTTAAACACATATCTATTATAGAAACTAAAAAGTCCTGTGATCTGCCCTGCAAGGTGGAGACCCAGAAGAGCTTGTGTGTTGCAGTCCAAGTCTGAAAATCCCGGAGAACTAACGGTGCAAATCCCCGTCTGAAGGCAGGAGAACATGATGTCCATCTTAACTATATAGGTAGAGAGAATTTGCCCTTTCTCTGCCTTTTGTTCTGTTTAGGGCCCCAGAGGATTAGATGATGCCCAGCCACATCTGGTAGGGCAATCTATTTCACTTGGTCTACTGATTCAAATGTTGATATCATTTGGAAATCCCTTCAAGGACACACTCAGAAAAATGTTTAACAGAATATCTGGGCCTTCTATGAGCCAGTCAAGTTGAAAATTAAGCATAACATCACCATTACCTAAACTATTCACAACCATCTTCCATCATAATCCATCAGTTTACCCTGCTTCATTATTTTATTATATTTCTTACTGCATTTGATTGAATTTTATTTTTTTTACATTGTTAAATCTGCCTTCCAGGAGGATATATATATATATATATATATATATATATATATATATATCAAAGACATAGGTTTTGCCCATATTCCCTGAAATATACTGAACAGTATCTAGCTCATAGTAAACACTCAATAAAATACTTGGTTAATAGATACATTAACAAATGCATCACTATATCTGCAAGCAGTCTGTATAGCACACACACACACACACAGAGCAAACTAAATGTATATAAGGAGACTAGATAAGTGAGGAAACAACCTGAATCGAATCTGAAAATGTAAAAAGTCCAGCCAGCTACAGCAAGCTTTAGAGAACAGTAGCAAAACTAATACATAGATAGCCACCACAACTTCAGTTTCAGCAGACTCACAGTAAGCCTTCCCTTGGTCACCAATATTAAAATAATGTAGTATTCTAGCCACCTACTCCTTCTAATCCATGAATAATTAAAGTGCTTCTCTGTTATACATAATTCTCTTCAGTTTTTTAGAGGCAAATAACTCATTTATGAAAATTAGTATTCTATGTTTTTTACTGGCAAGGTTCTCATCTGTTTAGTCACATAAAGTACCCACTGGCAGCATTTCTGCCTCCCCACCTCACCCTATGAAAAGTGAGTGAGCTCTCACCCAGGCATAAACCTATTGATTACATCAGCTTGGTCATCTGTAGTAGACTTCTCATGCTTCTTGGACCCTAAAGAGAATGTGGGGGCACTTCCAGGAGAGTGGTTAAGACTCTGGATTCTTTACTAGCGGTAGAATTTGAGAGGAACCTTATGACATTTTTCCAGGGAGTGAGAAGTAAATTGATTTCCAAAGCATAGCATGGAAGGAAGAGGCCTCATGCATTCACCCTGTACAATATATCATCTCTTTGAGGCCTAAGTGCAGCTATCTACTCAGGTAGAGGACAGAAGCAGCAGCAAAGGATTTCCGGTTGTCCAAAGACAGGTATATCCACATAATATATAATTGGTTGATTTATGCCTTTAATGTTTTAGTGTGTGTGTGCGTTTTCCTTTTCTATTTAGAAACTTCATTGGGAAAATTCTAGTCAGACTCAATGTCAATGGTGCTCAGATTAAACAACTACCTTGGTTTGAAGTTTTAAAGAAGGATGACCACCTCAAAAGAATAAGGAATGTCATAGTAGTGGTCATGTTATAAGTGAGCCTGAAGTGGAAGGGGAAAGAACGGAACAAACACTGAAAATTAGTGGTAACAGACACAAGCTTTGGGATTAATCAGGGCAGCATTCAAAGTCTGCTTCTCTCATTTACTTTAAGATAGAGAGAAATTATGTAATTTAATGCCCTTAGTTTCTACATGTGCAAAACAATCCCAACACAACCTACCTCATTATGTTATTTTTGGACAAATAATGTATACAGAATGCTTAGCACATAAGATCTATGGTAGAAGAAGTCATTCTTAATATCATTTATTGATATACCTATTATTCCATCTAAAATTTTAGGAATGCCAAGGAGTGTATATATTTTTAGAAATGAGTGCTTCACTTATCTGCACATATATATATATCAATAAAACTATATTTTGACATAACTCTTATTTGCATATAGAATTTTATTAAAATTATATACTCAGAGATGCCCATAAATACACACTAGATTACAATGTCAAATACATATAGGAGAATGACTGAAACGATTTAAGCATTTTTTAAAGTTATTTTCCTTAATAGTCTCTTTGTTTATCTTTTTTGTTTTATTTTGTTTAAAGTACATGCCTAGTTTCAATAGTTTTCACTGACTAATAGCTTTTAGGGTTTCTACTTGGCAGGCTTACTTCAAAAACCCACCAACAAATAAATTAATTTTATTTTACTCAAAACCTGGATAAATAAATGTAATGCTCTTATTGTGTGGTAGTTATCTTTTTTATACTGTAGCAACAGAAAGAGTTCTGTATATCAAATCTTAACAATGTTATAGTGGCTGCACAGACCATACTGCTTCAGCAACTTTATTTTCAAACACGTGAATATAAAATCAGCTGAAAAGCCTGAGAGTTCAACAGTCACGAGGGAACTTAGAAGAAAAGAGCAAAAAAATGAGTTTTTTTTTTTTTCAGAAATTGAGTTCTTGTTGCAGTTGTTTCTCATAGACAAGATACAAGCAAACAAAGAAATCTGAGCCAGGCTGTGATTGTCACCTAAGCATCCAATTAAAATTGTGTGCAATCGTATGAAGGTATCAACACAGCCGCTGATGAGGCTAAATTCTTAGCCTCAGCCATCTGCTCCCTTGGGAGGAAAGGAAGATGTTCTCAATCAATATATTTTTTGTTTTGATCTATGGCCTGTTTTCCCAAGTTATTGCAGGAATCCAGCCAGGCTTCACCCTCACTTCACTCCTTATTTATGTCCCTGATACTTCAGTACATTTAACTTACTTGTGCTGTGTACTTTGGGAGGTGACTGTCTTCTCCAGTATTGCTAAGGTATTTATTGATAATATTCTATTAAAGGCAAATGTTATAATCGATAATCCTCTTGTAACTTTAATTGTACTAAAAAATTTATTCCCCTCCCCTATTTTTAAAATTATGTATTCTTCACATAATTACATTTAAATCTAGAATTTAATATAAGTTTGGACAGCTTTAAATCTTATATCTAATCTAATGTGCTGTATGTGGTAACATTTCATTAAATATATATCCATGAAACTTTGAAGCTGAATATTTAGTTCATCTTATTTCTGGAAAGTTTCCACCATAGGAGTGAGTTGACAAAACTCATCCACATCATGAAACTAATTAATCAAATCAGGAGTAATTTCTTTCAGAACAATCTAACTTCATTGTTTTAATTCTAATAAATAGGTTAATAATCAGCCTGTGAAAACTTCCCCCTTATAAAATTCTAATTTTACAATAGAAAAAAATGTCAACCTCCTCAGAATGTCTTACTAAATCAATCTTGTTTTACTTCTGTGGGTCTAGGCTTCGGGAGCACTATGTTCCTACCTGCACTTCCGTTTGCTTCCCTGCAGGGTCCCATACCTGGGACAGCATGCCACAGAGAGATGTCAATGGGAAACAGGCCTTTGGTCTGCAACTCAGAACAAAGATAGCTGTGAAAGGAGAGATGGGAAGCAATGGCTATTAGATAGATTCCTAGGCCTGTCACATTTGGAAAAATCTACTTAGGGAATTCAAGATCTAGAAATTGCTATCCATGTCCCAGCTAACACCTGGAAAGTTTTCTTTTTTACAATTTGAATATTATGACATTATGACTTAAATCTTCTACCTTGTTTCTGCTGCAATATCTGTTAAAATTTCACTGTGAACATGTAAAATCACTGAGTTTTAAAATGTTTGGAGATGAGGTAGAAGTAAATTCTGAAAAATAGAGAAATATGACTGAATTCAATAATTCACAAAACTGTTGACCACATTATTATTTTACTTTAGTTTTACTGTTGACACTATTACAGATGTCTCTAGTTTCCACCCCTTTTGCCCACCTCTGCCCAGCCCTCATCCCCCTTCTCTCTGGCAATCACTGCATTGTTATCCATGTCTGTGGGTTATCCATAAATGTTCTTCAGCTAATCCTTTCACCTTCTTTCATCCAGACTTCCCTCCCCCTCCTCTCTGAAAACTGTCAATCTCTTCCATGTGTTTATGCCTCTGTTTTTATTGTGTTTGTTGATTTATTTTGTTCATTAGATTCCACCTATAAGTGAGATCATACGGTACTTGTCTTTCTCTGACTGGCTTGTTTCATTTAGCATAATAATCTCCAGGTCTATTCATGCTATCACAAAAGGTATTTAATAGTTGATTTATGAGGCCAGGCTAGCAGTGATACCAGTTGTCTCAATAACATTGACCTGGCCCTATCCCTAGTTTCCATCCAAGGCTTAGGTCAGTCGTTCCATGCTGCCTTCCCATGCCAACATTCACTTTAACTTGACAAAGCCTCACTTGATGGGCTCTGTCATCTTATTTTTATAATAAAATTGGAAATTTTTAGCCACTGGAGTACCTCAGAAACGTGGGAAAGTAGCAATCTTCAATCAATAAAAAATAAGAGCTAATAAAAGGTAAATAGCATCTGGAGACACTCTCAGTATTTCTCAGAAGGTCCAAGTTGAAACAAGCCCCTCATGGTGACGACCAGAAGAACTATTCCTTAAATGGGCCTATCTCCTTCCCATCTCTCTCTGTTCCTCTCAACTCCTATTCTCTTGGAAAATATAATGAACTAATTTCACACAAGACCTTGTTTCAAGCTGTGCATTCAGAAGAACACAAACTAAGGTATTGTTAATAGCTGAAACCCTAGAAAGCAGACCCTTTGGATTCTAGGACTGTTTTATTCACTGATTAGACAGTAAGAAAGACCATACTGCAGGTAGGGAATGAGACTGTGGTAACCTCTGGTATCATCATTAAGACATGAATCTATATGGATCGAGATAAAATCAGAAGAGTGAACACTCTAAGATTATGCACTTTGAACAATTTGGTGTTTGCCTTACTTAGTTAACTGCTTTGATAATCTTGTTAATTGCTTTGTTAACTATTAGCTGCTTTGCTAGCTCCTTTTAGAAGTCACAAATAAAGAGAAGTGACAAGTTTAGTTCGACAAAGTGTCAACTCAGAGAATGGTGTGAAAGCCTGGCAGACATGGTGTGACAGTGCTTAAAAATGATCTTCTCTCAATGGTCTGGGGTAGATGAGAAGGAGCCAACTCATGGAAGGATCTGACAATGGATTGCTCTTGCTCTCCAACCCTATTCAGAGATATTCTGAGTGGTATATTTTGTTGTTTTATTGTATATAAAGGGAGGATTAGCCCAAAGTGAAGTATGTATAAATGCTTTGTAGTGACAAGTAATTTGAAAGGTTGGTCAGGGGCCTTGGAAGATCTGATAAAATGAAATCAGAAAAGAGGAAGACAAATGAACCTACAGACCTGGGCAAAAGATGTGTATTTTTGTGTCTCATGTTAGTAACTACCAGAGATCATTTACTGTACAAGAAGCATTTAACCAGCCAGGTGGACTAGAGAATCTTTACTTTAATGAAAGGATCATTACTTCTCACCCTTCCCAACGCTTCTGTGATGAACCGTTTAGAAGTGAATCAGTTGTAGAAGGGATTAAATTATGCATTTGTTCAACAGCTTAGACTTCTTCTAACCAAAGCATCATAACTCACTACAGATGCTGCTGAATATCCAGTCTGTCATCAAGAGCTACGAACTGATATGGAAACTGCCCTTCATATTAAACAAATAAATATTAAAATCTAGAATAATGTGGTAAGTGGGAATTGGTGTTACAAACAAAAATGAGACAGGGTATAAGGAGGATGGGATCTGAGGGAGATGGATGTCTTTTTATATGGATGAACAAGAACTGCTTTTCAGATGAGGTGAGATTAGAGCAGAGATCTAAAAGAAAAATAGGAAAAAGAATATGGATATTTGTGGAAAGAACATTTTAGAAAGTGAGAAATTGAAGTTCAAAATTTCTTTGGCTGAAGCAGGCTTAATGTGATGGAAGCAAGCTCAGCCACCAGAAAGCCAGTATGGCTGAAGTATCCGGTTATTAAGAAATGTGACCTAAAACCTAGTGCGTCGAATGATTGATTGTAAGACCACTCATAAAATTTAATCTCACAAGTATCATCATAGTGAAATGAGGAGCCCCTGGAGAATTTGAGAAGAAGGAGTCATATGAACTGACAATTTAAAAGGAACTGTGAGAAACAAACCCTCCAAGGGCAGATATTAGTACCCTAGATGTTATATAGGAAGCTACTAAGAATTTCATTGAGCTATGATCGCAGATTTGACTAGGCTAGAATGGGAAAAAGTGGTGAAGAGCAGTGATTGAACTCTGAATACATGTGCACACACACACACTCTCATATACACATAGATTAACAGGTTGACTACATTAGAAGGGAGAGTAAGAAGGATGGAGCCAAAAGTCCATTTTAACTCAAATTCTTGGTCATATGTCAAAGACATTAGTCAGAGAAATGCATTTTGTTTCTGTATTTTAAATTAGTAATCATCTATTAAGTACACATATATATATAAATATACATAAATATGAATATGTAAAAACACATATCTCCTGATTATATTCATGATTTACTTTTCTTCTAGCTTTTGATTAAGATTATTTGGGTAGTATGACTTGTGACTTGGACTTTTTTTTCACCTCTTAGATATTCCTTAAAATCTCACTCAAGCTTTAAATTAAAAATATTTGTTTATATTTGTATTTAATGTTTATGAACTTTTACTGGTTTTGGTTCTTTCCTATTACCAGTCTTTTTATGTTTCTTCAAAAGAAATGTGGGAAAGAAGGAGACATTTTAAATCTTAGTGTTTTAGAAACAGAGGCAATCTTATTGTGACTTTTGGGAGAGATTGCTTTTATGTCAAGATTTCAACTGATGCGCTTTCAGACACCTGCAGCCTGGATACATCATCCTGATACGTGAGGTGTCAGAGTTGAGATGTGATTCATTTCCACACAGACACATTGTCTTCAAGTTTTACAATAAAGTTTATTGAAAAATGTGTATGTTAAAAAGATCAACTTTTTTTTCTCAATAATCTTTGTTTTTCCCTCTGATGTTAACATCTATAGCCCTTTGCACTGGTTTTGTTTGCTTTTTGTATTTTAAATTAACACTCAAAATGACTTCCTACAGACAAGAACCCAGATACCAGGAATACTCAACCCCATCCACGCAGGGAGTTCACACCGAGCTCTACCACCCCAGGTCAAGTTTTCTCCTCATGAGAGCTACAAATTCTCGTTCTTTAAATTCTCCAGGAGATTCCTGTCATCTGAAACTCTTCCTGGGGTTTTATTCTAACCCTCCTCTGCAGCTGTCACTTAGATATTTTCTAACCACTTCATGGTTTAGCAG
>PVKM010016457.1:0-26805 GCA_004027735.1 Carollia perspicillata
ATGCTTACTTATGAAGTCCAGCCTGATATATTAGATGAGGTCAGAAGATCCATGAGAGAAGTAAGCTCCAAGAGAGAGTCCATCAGGAATGTGGTGATGAGAGGGCCAGCAACAACACCAAGAATTCAGTGGTGGCTTTTCTCTGCGGGCCAGGCCTGATGGTAGGAGAGACATTTATAGAGTTGAGCTCATGAACATCTGGGAGATGAAAGGCCCTGACGAAGTTACAGAGGCCAAATGGCAGGCTTAAGAACTAGATGCTAGGATCCACGTTACCATAACATGAGCAAAGGAGGAGGAAGGGCCAAAATGGATTGACCTGTAGGAAATTTTTAATGGTCCAGTGGTCAGGGACAACCTGGAATACCCTCTCCAAAAGTAGCAGCCTCTTCAGCAGGCCATTTTGGGCTTTTAAGAAAACACTTTCCCCACTGATGCACTTGTATACCAGGTAACATGGAGACTTTGAGTCTGTCCTAGAGCAGGAAAGAATAGTGTGGTAGATCCAGGCTGGGTACACTAAGGCATAACACTTCTTGGGCTGCATCTTTCATCTTACGGGGTTGAAAGGTCCATCTTATGGACCTTATGGAGTTGGAGGTGTGAGCAGGAGCATGGGGCAGAGCACAGAGTATGTGGAAGGGTACAGTGAGAAAAGCATGATGCAGTCCCCTGAGAATCGTGAGCAAGGCCTTGCCAGCAGGGAGAGAGAGAGAATTATACCTCCCTGGAGAAACAAAGTCCTGTTACCACACTCTGGCAGAGAAAATTCTTCACCATGGGACACCAGGTCATCATGCATCTAGAATGACCCATTTTGAATTGGTTTTAATTGGACATGCCTAGTCATAATTTGGACAAGCCCTATTTCCTTCCACATAGGCATTTTCTTAATAAAACTTGTGCCTAAGAAATGACAGGAAAATAATTGCAGTGTTTAATCTCATCTTAGTATTTGCTTCTAAGAGGACATGGACTACCATACCTATTTTATTTGTTTTTTTGCTTAATGTTCTTGTTTTTGAGTAATTATCAGATCCCAGAATGCAGATCTTCAGAACATGTAGTTCATGAAGAGAGGTTTCTCTTCTGTTTGTTTACCTCTTTCTGGAACAGTGGCTGCCTTCTGTTTGCACTCTACAGATACGTGTTCAATAAATGAAGGTGCCACGATGGGCAATAAAATAAGTAGGACGGCGGTCTCGAGCTCACATATATTCTCTGGCTGCACAGCAGATTATTGAAGTACGAGAGAGTAAAGAGCAGAAGGGGCTGAGCAGAACTGGAAATTCCCTTCCTAACAGCGTTCAAGCTTTAACGTTTTAATAACAATTTGCTGAGCAATTAAAATAAGTCTAGTGGTTAAATCTAGTTAGTGGACTGCTGATTTGTAACCACTGAGCAGTGTAAAGTAAAAAGTGATTCCTCCTGGTAATAAACTTCAAGATGATGAGTTTCCCGGGATGAATAATAAGAGCAACTGATAACATACAGGTCACATTCAACCAGCATCACTGAAAACCTTATAGCCAGGTTCTGACAAAAGGCATCACATTTGCTTCAGCCTCAAGGAGTTTACATGAGAAGACAAAACACGTGCCTGGGAAATGGCAGGAAAACAATTGCAGTGTTTTACGTAGTTAAATGCAAGGTAAAACAACAAAGGTTCAAAATGTTTGGGCCTGAGGTGCCTGATTCATGTGGTGATTAGAAAATTGGACTCCTTAAAGCTGGGAGGAAAAGCTCTATTGTGAATGCTTCAGAGAAGCCAGAAACAAGGGGCTGAAGTAGTAAAGTAACAACTTACAAAATTTAATTTCTATTAAGCCTGGGAAGTCACCATTCCAGAACAGAAATTTTAGGAGCATCTCAGGTATTAAAATTATTTTGGCACCACTGCTTCTAAGAACTTGTTAGTTTCTCTGTCATAAATTAAGCCCAAGGTACCCAGCTGCCTCTCTGCAGGGCATGCGAGTCCTGGTGGTTTGGGAAACTTTCTCTTTGGTGTAAACTTCCTTCAAGATGCTTAGACACTTCTAATGAAAGGCTAGCTACACAGTGAAATTAGGGCTAAAATTCTCAGGAAATGTTAGCGATGACTTAGTCCTCATTCTCATTGCCTACTTGCCAATAATAACCTCTTTGTACAAAAACAAAGACTCAAAAAGAATACCTTTAATATTTTTAATGTAAGGTAAAGAGATGGAGAGGAAGGCAAAGAATTAGAAATTTTTTTGTTGTTGTTGTTTAGTTTACGAAGAAACCCACCTGTTTTAATAGTATTTGATCAGTACTTACCTTTCAATAAATTGAGAGTTTTGCCTTCTTTTCTAGATTACATATGCAGGCAGAGAACAGGAATAAAATGATGCCTGCAAGGTAAGGTGTTTCCTTTAAATTTAAGAGACTACAGCAGAAGCCAGTTAACGTGACTATCAAGACAGGAATTAACAGATCTAAAAGGTGCTTATGGATTCAGAACAGAAATAAATGAAGATACTTGTTTTCCCAGATGCCTCCAAAATAAGGCATGAAAAATGAAACACCCATTTGTACTTTAAATGTATGACAAATGCTGATTAAATTTACCCTGAGAGCATGTCAACTTGAAAAGGGGATTATAAATGTACATGCCACCAGGTGCTCTCTTTTGCAAGGGGGGTGGGGCGGGGGATGCACATTTAAATACTGTTAACACTGGTACATTTAGAATTAGAGCAAAACTGGATGGAAATTAGAATAACATTGGCCTTCTGGAGGGTTAGTGAGGCTGTCCCTGCAGCAGGTTGGCAATTTGTCACATCAGCTCCTTCATGAACTATCAACCTCATTACCATGGTTCACTGCACAGTTGGCCCTCGGGAGTTTAATACTAATAGCATGTAGAGGGTGAAGAGTCATGTGGTCTCAACTACTTCATTATTGATTCCCTTAAAAACATACCATCTACATATTTGAATAAAGTAGGTAATACATTAGAGAGGGGAAAACACCAAAAACATATAAAATCATTTGAAATAGAGGAAAAATAACCATCATAGGGATGTTGGCAGTAAAAGCCCCATGAAAGAAAGTCTTGAAAAGATTGGGGCTAAATAATGTTGTGTGACAGCTATAATTTTTTTATTATGTTGGATGAAGGCATGTACTAACCAGTAACAGCTATAACTGAACATTAGAGCTACTCAAAGAAATAGGTTCTAGGGACATTTTTAAGACACTGAGAAGACAAGACATATATTTAACCAATTAAAAAAAATGTATTGTGACTCTTTGCAAAGACTTTAGCCAAAAAAGGAAATAGTTCATTTCTAAAGCTCCAAGCTGATAGGGGATGAATGGAAAGATTTTGCTATAGTAGTAAATATTAAATAATTTCCTTTTGTGTAGATCCTCCAAATCAAACATTTAATCAAAGCCCATTTATGGAGAAACGGAACTCACCTGTTAGATGCGATCATCTGGTCACATAAGATTCTCTCCTTTTCCAGCAGCAATAGATTTTAACTACATTGTTTTATGCTGGGAAAGAACCAATATTTATACATGTAAAATATATAATATATAAAATACATACTACAAAATACACAATATAGTTATTATATAAACAGATATGTATGAATGCATTATAATGCTGTTTCCTTTGTGCTTTATACTTCGTGATTTATTGATAAAGCAAACAATACACAAGCAGCAAACACCTACTTGTTAAAAGGTTGATATACACTGACAGAATTTTTTTTAATCCTCACCCAAGGACATGTTTGTTGATGAGAGAGAGAGAGAGAAAACATCAATTAGTTGTCTTCCCTATGTGCCCCAACCAGGGATTGAACCTACTACCTTCTGGTGTACAATGCGATGCTCCAGCCACCAGAGCCACCCAGCCAGGGCTACACTGACCTTTTAACTGCTTACAGATTTTAGACTGTACTGTCTAATATAGTAGCCATAAACTTCATGAGGTTATTTAACTTTAACTTTAAATTAGTTAAAATTAGATAAAATTTAAAATTCAGTTTCTCAGTCACATTTGAAATGTCAGTACATGTGACTTGTGGTAAGTTTGTCAGATAACACAGACACAGAACCTACCTGTTAAGTACAAAGCCTGACTGGTTAGCAATGCTTTAGAGCATACCTTTTATTTGCTTTCAATAAAGCCTTAACCTGTATCTTTGTAAAGAAACTAAAAGTAGATTAAACTACATAGACAATTTGAATTTTCATAGAGTTGACACTTTTTTTCTGGCATCAGTCATTCACTATATTTTCAATACCATCATCTAAAAATATTTTGCACTTAACACATATATTTAAGTTACTCTTGGTGAACATTTGTAAAATGACTAAAATGTGCTTCTCAGATTTGATCATGCAAATGTCCTTTTCACATGGAAATATGGATTGAGGCAGCTAAAATTTGTGGTGAAGTAGGAAACCTTTTGCTGTGATTGTCATTATAAATAGTTTTATTACCAGTCATCACACATGTGACTATTTAAATAAAGTGGAATGGATTTTCTAGCTGGAAAGTGTCAACTGCTAAAAAAAAACACATCAGACTTTCAAAAGTCTGAAATGATTAAAAGCAGAGTCATCCTAAATTTAGAAAGTGAATTAAAATGTGTTTGAGCATGGAGCTTATACCATGTTGCTGTTTCTAAGGTCATTTCTGTGGAAGGACAAACTAGTGATGTAAAAAGTGTGAGTAATGCCCCCACACCAGGGTATGAAGCAAATCTTCTCTAATATTCTCAAATAATCTTTGTTGCTTTTCCTTTCCACAGGCTTTTTGTCCTGTGCAGTGGGTGTGCACATGTGCAAGCCCCTGTGTTGTAAGATAAGGCAAGCCCATATTTCAGGCATAAAAGGTATGGAAGTTTTGAAACAGTGTGAAAAGTGGTTCAGCAGAGCTGAAGACTACCTGGAATCTTAGGAGGATTTGAATAAAAATAATTTCAGCTCTGTTTGACAGAATTCCAAAGATGGAAATTGCATCAGAACTTTTGAACCTGAGGCTTTTTTCCCCTCTGACTGCCCTCTTTGGGACTGCAATAAGCTTAAAGAAAATGAATTCAACTCATCCAAAGCAGCTTGTTTCTGTGTCACATATCTTTCTCAGCCTTAATTATTGATGCTTATGATTTCTTATGGTCTCTTTTCTTTGATAATTCCTTAGACTGAAGTTTCTTAATTTCCCTTTTTGAAGTCCACTGAAAGATGTAGAAGGCCTGCTGTATGCGCTTTCTGATTCATAGTGTTCCATCTCCTCTCTTGTTCCCATCATTTTCAAGGTGAAAAATAAAACGTCTTTAGGTCAGCATTCGTGCTTTGCTCTAACATTTGTCCAAATTCATGATTCTCTTTCATTCACACTCTGCTTCAATCAGACTCGTCTAATATCGTTTCTCCCAAGTCCTGACCTCTTCACACCAGTATTTCATTAGACAGACGCAGAAATAGTCTATACTCTCAAAATACCACATCATCCTTAAAAATTCCATAAAACAGTCATGACCTTTTATTATCTAATTGATACTCCTTTCTAAGTTTTTGGAGGAATATGTTTAGGAAGAAAATGTGCAAGAAGATTCTAGGTCAGACTGCCTAAACTCTTAACCAAGCTGGCCCAGGTGTTAGCTGTATGACTTAGGCAAGTATAATACTTCAACCTCTTTAGGGTCTAAGATTCATCATCTATGTAATTTCAAACTTTATCTCAAACGATAATTGCAAGGATTTAGTAATAATTTATGCAAAACTTAATGACCAGCCCATTATGAACTGTAAACAATAAGCATTAACTATTATAATTACTTAGTATTTTATCACAGACTTTTTGTGACAGCTGTCACTGCCCAACCAACTGGATTGGAAACCATTAGAAAACAACATTTTTTTTTTTTTTTTGGTATTTGTTGGTTTATTTTGTCCTCCTAACACCTAGTGCAGCATTAGGCACATTGAGCTAATCTTAGTTGAATCTTACTCAGTGGGTGTGTTTCAAAATATATTACATATTTCAAACTTTTCTTAAATTATAGAGCTTTGAAACAATAGGGTAGATAAGGAAAATTTCAAAAGATTACATCTTGCACATATAGTAGCAAATCAGAGCATGACAAGTAATTTAAAGACTTCAAGAATAATAAAAATAAAAATGGCCCAGTGTTAAGTTCAATAGTCATCTTTATAGTAAGAAAAAATAGTTATATTTGTGGATGCTCTAATTAAAATATGAAGCAGAAGCACTGGTATATTTTTTAAAGGAGACGGAATTTTGACTATTTTTAGAAAATATGATTTTCTACTTGTAATTCTCAGAGAAGAAAGAAAATTAATGTAAGAGTTTATAAGGTGGATAGTTATGATATAAATACCCCCAACCCAAAAGTTTCCCTATGTAACAGCAATAACCAATTAGAAAATATAGTAGGAAAAACCTTAAAAATAATTATACATTTATTAAGCATCAGAAATCACTTTGATCTACTGAAACTGTGATGTGATGTTTTCTATTATGCAAAAAATTACCCATAAATATTATGAATATATTTTAATTAATATAAAATAATGGTGGTATAATACAATTGAAGACAGAACCCATACTGATCATTCATGGGAGTAATAGTTGGTTTTGTAAGTTCTGCATTGTCCCAATGCTCCAAACAAAGTGTGGTTCTCCAACAAGCTCAGAACATTTCTCTATATACTGGGGGTAGTCAGTTTTATTTAAATTAATTCAAAATTCAGAATGTTATGTGATATCTTTTGGCACACATTATTAAATCTACACATATTTTAATACCATTACTTTCTGACATGTATTCACCTCCTATATCTCTAATATTTGTAATGGACTTTTTTTCTTCAAATAAACAGATAAATCTTTTGGTCTGTTATTTACCTGTTATATCCAAACCCACTTTCTTTACCCTTTCTGTGATGCTGAGGCTGGCTCTGTACAAAACCTTCTTCCTGAATTCACATCTAGTTGACTTCTAGTTGGGGATATGGGGGGAAAAGTGATGTGGATTACAGAAGTGCATATGGGAGAAAGTACTCTTTTAATATTTTGGCTTACATTAGCGACAATGGACAGCTATGGCTCAAATACCCAACATCTTTGGCACTCCCAGTCATGGCCACTTAGACACACAGGTACCAGTTACCTTTACCTACCTTGGTAATTCATATACCAGTTGTATAACAGGCTGGATCAGACCAGATCACTGATGAGCACAGCGAAGAACCCTAATGTGGCATGAGAAGCTGTCCCTGCCCCAGGAGAAGGGAGGGGATGGGGAGAAACTCCAAGGTGGCTGACTGGAACAGCACCCAGGGAAAGAGCCTGCTTTCCAGAGATGAGGCAGGAAATGCCGAAGGCAGCCCGGGATCAAAACCAGAGCTGAGATGTGCTCTCATATCCCCAGTGAAAGTAAACAATTAGTGTAGCACCCGCACAGAGAATACATGGGCTGAGAAGATTACAAAACGGGTATAATAAGGTGATACCTTATTATAATAAGGTATAATAAGGTGGTACCCCACCTCAGGCCAAGAAGCTTGTGCGCCTGTGCACAGCTGCTAAGTTTATGCCCCCTTGCACAAACTGGTGGCCAGAAGGCGATGACACTGGGAACTTGACAAGCATGGTGGATATTGGCACACATTGGTACACATTGGCTGAAACACAGGACATTCCACCGTACAGCGCATGGATTCCTGGGCTGAGTCTTTAAAACAGAACACAGGGGGAAACATGTGGTCTTTTCCCCTCTCCTTGCTGGTTGGGTCAGCCCCAGAAGCCAGTTTCTGAGATCAGTGGGCCCTGGAGCCTGTGTGGCCTGGGAATGTTCCCAGAACCCCTTCCATATAGAAAGTGATAGCAGCACGGGCTGTGCTGCACAGCCCTACCCAGGCAATTAGGCACGGACTCATGAGAGATGCCTGGAGGTGATCTGTGACCCCGAATCTGCGAAGCAGCCTGGGTGAGCACATTCTAGCCACCTGCGTTCCCCAAAGGATAGTACTTTAAAATGGGAGCAGGGATCCCAGGCACGTGCTGGAACTGGTCTGGCCTGGCAGAGTGTGGCAGGGTTATTAGTCTTTGGGTGTTTTAAAGTGAAGTCAGGTAGAAACTTGTCATTATTTCAAAACGGTATAACCTTTAAATTAACAACCCCTTTCCTTTTCCACCAAATGTCTGACTCCAGGGTTTTGCTTCTAGGCAGCGAGCAGTAGAACTTACTGACTGTGCTGGAACAGCTCTGGCTCCTCTGTAACCACCGCACTACACCCTATGTATTGCACTTAAATCTCAGACACATTACAAACTCCTTTAATCCATTGACTTTTTTTATCATTTGGATAATAAAAATTATCAGTTAAAATGACAAACAGATAGTATTTCAATAGAAGTTTAAATTCGGAGTGCTATGTTTCCCTACACTTTAACAAAACTATAAAATACATTTAACTATAGTCCTAATAGGTTCTTATATTGTCAGGTAAAAGCAACTGAACTAACAACTTGAAATATTTAACTAGAGATAAATTTCTACCTAGGTTTTAAAATGCAACTACCCTTGAACTATATCAGAAAAATAAGAAACAACAAGTAATCGCACACACACAGTTATGTACATGTTTCTAAGAATAGACCTGTGAATCTCCACAGACTTTCAGCTATGTGTCAACTTTGGTTTTTGAGAACTGACTTTACCTCTGTTTTGTATTTTGTATTTCCCCTAAGACTAGAGACCTAGTCAATCTTTCTTTTGTCTTGTTTCTTTTGTAATTTGCCTCAAACCCTTATCCTCCTAAGCCTTTATACGTCCATTCTCTTCTTATGAAATTATTGATAGTGATAAATTATTCAGAGGAATTTGATATGCTTTGCATGTATATATACAAAAGATGAAAGTGTTTCTTCACCCATGAAAACAGTTTTACTAAAATAAAACTGATTTAAAGATGTTTGTGACTTTGATTAATGTAGGTAATAAGAGTTTATATAATTTAGAATAGCAGACAATTTCTCAAAACATAAATATTTTGGCCTGCAGATAAATTGCCTATTTGTCTTAAAATATAAATATATCTGTTATTCTACTAATATATAATCTTCAAAAAAGAGTAAAACCAACACTATAAAAAGCAACATAGAAGAAACTAGAAAGTTATTTCTACTTTGCTTAACACATTTTTATATTTCACTCTACAATGCACATAGAGAAATGATGCGTTTGTTTTTAACCTGAATACACACATATTTGCATTTTTGTGCATTTCCTTAGGGAGTGGAGAATTTACTGACAAGTAAGGCAAAATGGGAGAAAATGAAATAGTCTCTTCATTTCCTCCCATTTTGTGCTTTGTGGGACAGAAATTCTGTCTTCAAATAAGACTAATATAAACCTTTGAGGAAAAGTAAAACATTTCTTTATCTCTGAGACTAAAATTTTTCTTGAAATTCTGCATTAAAAATGAATTACCTATTTATATACAATTGAGAAATAGATCAAAGTTCAATTTTGTTTCACTTTAGAGTGTTCAAAACTAATTAGAATAAATATAAAATCACAAAGATCAGTTTTGCTAGTGATATATAGGATTGTCTCTACCACATTAAAATGTTCAGGCATAATATAATTTTTGGAGGCCTGCAATATTAGTTTTAACTCTGTTTTACGCTTATGGATGTTCCCAAATGAATAGTCTATTGTTTAGCTACACAAAGGGGACCTTCCATTGACCACCAGGGTGATCAGTCAGAGCCTCCAGTGGGAGAGTTCATTACTTGGGGCTTGGCAGGAATGATAATGAATGCTACTAGTCACCATAAAATTTCCCAACAGCTTTCAAAATCCTGGTCACAGTATTTGATTCAGTGACCTACTGTGATCACCAACCCCACTGGCTGTGTACCATGTAATGAAAAATTATTTGTTCATTTATTTTATATTAATATACCAATCATTTCATATGCATTAAATGATAGTATACACATAATATAATCATCAGACTTACCCAGATAGTTTATGGATGTACAGTCTTGATGGAATACCAAAATTATCTTTGTATCCTGAAATATCTTTTAATAGGAAGATCACTTCATTACCTAAGGACTAGGACCAGGTTTCCTTAGTTTTCGTGATAGAACTTACATTGACGCAATATTTATGTTACACCGATACTTCATTTTATAATTTACAGACTAATATAAAAGTTACAAGAGTTATCATCGTTATGCACTATGAACAAAACTACATATGAACAAGATATGTAGTGTGGACTGTGTTTGGCGAATACTCATTCCCCTCTTCTCCCACTGTAGATAGAGCATTCTTCATTGACCCACTGATGTTGGGATTGGCCTTGGGACCAGTTTTGGCCAATGGAATGATTGGCAGAGGTGACACAGGCACTCGTGTCAAATGTGTTTGTCCGGTGTGGCTTGGTTGTTTGTGCTGTAATGATCTTTCATGAGGACAGCTGAGGAGCCACTTCCACTTCACGTGAAGCCCAGCTACATCCACAGGAGAACTGCAGTCTGGAGCCAAACGGAGCTGTCCATCAGCCTGAACGGGAGCTACCCACCTAATCTCCTTCGTGAGTCAAACTGCTGTCATACTGCTGACCTGCAGGCACGGGAACAAATGCGTGTTGTTTGTTTTAAGCCAGAGTTTTTGTATGGCTTGTTGTATAGTATTATTGAAGCAAAAAGCTGACAAATTAACTGTGGAGAACTGACTGTTTTAGATTTATCAGACATTCTAAAGCTATTCAGATGTACTTGCCAGCTCTGCCTGGGAAGAAAAACATAACTGTGAACTCGGCACTCCCAGTTTTAACTGATTACCCCAAGATGAATTTCAGTTATTTTTTGGAAATAGCAAGTTAGATAATGATATAGTTATATATGAACTATACTTTAAACTATTTGACAGTCCAAAGAGAGGAAATGAGATCAATAGGCACAGCAAAATAAAGTGCATCAATCTTCTTTTAGACACTGTTAATGTTGAAGGATTTTTCCAAGTTGGTCCTCTGTTGATTTTTTTTAATGTCCTATTATCTGATCATGGAACCAAACAAAACAAATGGAGGGTTGGCTGCCTGTCACCACAAAAGCCAAACTCATAAGGCAGATGATGGTGAAAAAAGAAAGAGGTTTTATTCAGGGGCTGCATGATTTGGGAGAATGGTGGAGTCCTGTCTCAAATACTGTCTCTCCTCAGCCAGACCAAGACAAAAGCCGGTGTCAAGAGTTCCTCTTCCAATCTAAAATATGGATCTTCGGAGCCTGCAGGGAGCTGCTAAGCAGTCTGAGTCTCCGTCCAGATAGCTTAGCCTGTTCCCAGCTGCTGTTAATTTCAGGCCTCCTAGAGCCTGCATGTAAAGCCCACAGTCATGGTCCATGCTGCCAAGGTCACATACTCCTGGAAGAGTTTGTGAACCCATCTGGGAGTGCGTCACCAGGTAGGCAAGAGAAAGAGAGGCTCCCTCCTGGAGGCCATGGGACATGTGGACCAAAGAGAGAACAGGTGAGCACACCATGGGAGATCAGGCCAGGAGCAAAAATGAGTCACAGGCCCCAAAACCTCTTTGTTCTCCTGGGATTATACTAGTTTGGGTGTACGACAAACTATGTGCTTTCTCAAAATGACCAATCAACTTCCCAAACATTGGTGCGCTTCAGGTTGGTCCACCAACCAATCAGTTCCATCTTTCCCTAGGCTAGACTGACAGGCCACCTTGGTCCTGACCCTCCCCCTGTGTTGCTTTGACCATAGTCCATATGCTTGCCTTCCTCAAGTCCCACCCCCAATTTGGTAAGGGCAGTGAGGCTTTTTCTCTACAAAATTATCCTGCTAGTTCTTTATACGCTTGGGCCCTATCTGTTGGTATTTCTAGTTTTCTATCTCCTCCAGCACAAGAACCTCCCCCAGCTACCATCTGTGCCAATGGGGGAGACGCCCCCATCCTATGGGGAGACTCTCCTGCACTATGGATAGACTGCCTATTGGTAACAGTTAAAGTAACATATTATTTCTCAAATGTTTTGCAATTAAAAAAATCACCAGTTTTCTCTGTCTGCTGAAGTAAATTAAATTATACTTTATTATGTGAAATTTATCATTTGTAAAGAAATAAACATATATCCATAAACTTTTCCCCATGTGTTCTTTCTAGATCCCATAGGCAGTATTTTTCACGAAAGGGACAAAAATGTAGAAAAGGCATAAAAGAGAGCATGATAACAACAGTGTCAATGGTAACTAAGACCTTGGAGTACTGGGAATTTACAAAGTGTTGTGAATAAAGTTCTTTACCTCATTCGATTTTCACAGAAATGTGTGAGAACATTAAAACAATATAATCATGCTTAGGCAAAATCTTTGTAGAACAATACTAAAAGTATTTGAGATGGGAGATTTTTAAATTGTAGAGAATTTTCCTTGAGCTGCTATCCTCTGACCCTGTTACTTTCAATTATAAAAACCACTTTCAATATTAAACATGAGCCTACTTTTTCTTATATATCATAGAATTCCCACCTTATAGTAGTTAAGAAGGTCTCATTCAAGTATGCTTCAGAGAGAATTTTTTTACATATATTTCATATGCACTTAAATAACAAACACCTTTCTGTATCTATCTCTACTAATTCCATTTCTTCCAAAATATTGCCAGATATGAAATGAAGTGGTTCTTTTTCCCTTTACTGAATTTCTTGTCTTACAATATTCAATCTATCATTCAGTCCTGGTGTTTCTTCAGTTCAGGTAGTTCTTGAATCTAACAGTTTCTCTGTCTTTATGTTGCCTATGGCCTATTCCAAATGGTCAGAATATTTATGTAAAACCAATTCAAAACCTATGGCTCTGGCATGAGCCTCCTGTCATTTTGGCTTTTTTGAGGATAGTGGGAATTTTTTTCTCTGATCTTTCTCTCTCTTTGGCCAGTAGGTCCAACATGAGAATCCAGATCTAGGAATTGAAGATCTTATTCTGCAGTTTGGTCACTCTTTCTTATTGTTTGTTAGACTTTCTTTGATTATTCATCTGGCTATCTCATGACTAAACTCATTTAATTTTTTCCCAGTATATTTGACATTAAAAACTAAAACAAAACAAGCAAATAAACAAAAATGATGAGAATGGGAGAAGGCAAAGATGGAAGGAAGAAAGCCACATGAGGCAGAGAGTGACAAGTTCTTCATTCACCTGAGGACCTGGAAGAGTCCTTACTGTTGATCTTTGACATTCAAATGTAGGCGTCCTGGGGAGAAAGTTCCTTAATCTTGTAGTTTATAATGCCTATCAGACTAGATGTTGAAAGTTAGGAACTACATAGCCTTACAATCTGCTTCATTTCTTGAAAACTCCAAAAGTGGAAATAGGTTGGTCACTGGAAGAGAAGGAATCTAGCTAATATACAGGAAAATAAGCACTATTAGTATTATGGTTGTCTGCATATAATTCTATATTTGGAGAGATCTCCCAAACATATTCAATCTAATGTAGAAAGCCTGTGCTAATATTTCTTCTCTCTTTTTTTTCTTAAAATAATTCACTAACATTTTAATTTATATATTCATCTACTGATTTAGTTGCTTAAATCCTGTCTCTTCTTCTCAACTGTATATTTGCTAAGTGCTGGGTCCCCACAAGTTAATATAAAGTGTCTAGAGAAGTATATAGCATCTCTTTGGTGATAACTAAATATTCTGAGGAATATTAAAGTAACTATTATATATCAAATATTATGGATATTAAATATTTATGCATTTATGATGATGAGGTATGATGAGGTATAAGTTTGTTCTGTGGGCAGGGATGAGTGGGTGACAGGATAGGTATGACTAATAAATAAGATGATTGTAAGGCACTTTTCAAGAATTAAAAAATGATGAGCCCTGGCTGGTGTGGCTCAGTGGATTGAGCACAGGCCTGTGAACCAAAGGGTCACCAGTTCCATCCCCAGTCAGGGCACATGCCTGCGTTTCTGGCCAGGTCCCCAGTAGGAGGTGTACAAGAGGCAACCACACATGGGTATTTCTCTCCCTTTCTTTCTCCCTCCCATCCTCTATCTAAAAAAGTATATAAATAAAAATTTTAACAAAAAAAATTAAAAAGTTAACTTAAAAAATGTAAAATATGTACTATAACAGCAATAGTTTCCATAGAGACCAGCTTTATCATACAAGACCTTAAAAAACTCTAATTTTAATTTTACTCTCCACTGGAACAAAAACATGTGTCTATCCTAATAAAATATACATGAAATGTAATTATGAAGTAGCCAACAAAAGTAGTAGAAACACATATTAATAGATTTTACATTAGCATATTCAGGTTTGGGTCCTTTTGATATAGAGAGAAATCATTTTTTGTTATTATTTTATAACTTCCAACTGGTTCTGGTTCAGGTTTTTAAATCTCACTGTTGGTATGCTTAAAGATGTTTAATAGAATGATTCCATATCTTACTTTTGAAAACATTGCCACTGGTGGAATTAATATATAGTAGCTCTCATATTACTATCTAGTTTCTCCTTAGGTTGGGTTTAAAGTGATGCAAGAAAAACAGTGACTTACAGCATTTACTAATCAAAGCTTCCCAGATAGTAGAAAGTGGAATTATGATAATGGCTCTTTCTGCCTTCCACGCACACTTCTTTCATTCCCTCTGCTTTTATACTCTTCAACTTACACTGCTGGCGTGAGATGGCCCCTCTCTCCCAGTCTAAGTGATTCTTCTGATCTTCTGTTAAATGGCACTGTCCTCATGGTGCATTATGTGAGCCCTGCCTCATGACATTCTCTGCCTCCACTGAATGCCCTTGGACAGCCCCCAGTAATTTCACTACATGGCATTAGACTGATAAAGCATTTGTTTTATATTCCCAAATGAGTTTGTCGGATCTTTTACATCCCTTATAGCACATAACATAGCACGTACTCAAAAATGCTCTTAAATCAAATTGAATGCTGTTCAGTGCTTAACATCTGCCACAAAATAAATACTTTATGGTAATAAGAAAATAATTTAGAATATTAAGGGACAACCTCATTGACCTTCTCTACTTTTCACTCGTATAGGAAAAAAGTTTCCCTTACCTCTACCTTGTTTTTCCTACTGTGACTTTTTAATGTAGGTGAAAAACTCTACTGTGTACTTATGAGAATTGATGTTTAATTGAAGTATATAAAAATTCTGGCAAAAGAATCAACGCTGGGGAGGATAAAGCACAGTTGGGAGTTAAGCATCGGCACTGTTTTTCTGTTGCAGCAGCTGCCTTTAAGCAGATGTTTGTAGTAGTAATGGACTAGTTACTTGTGCATTCACCGGGGGCTAAAAATAGTCTTGCATTTTGCATCTTTTATTTGTGTCAAAAGAGGGAGGGTCACACTTTTAAAATCCTTCTGCAGAAAATCAATTTTGAGAAAAGATTATTCTAATGCGCCATTTTTACAGCACATTTGCTCTACATTTTTCAAATAGGGATGAGAGGATGATCCATCAGTGACCACAGACAGTCCTATGCTAAAGACCAATGCTGCTCTTTAAAGCAGAGGCGTGTACAGCCACTGAAAGCCAAAATCCTAAACAAGAAGACAACACTTCCTAGCTTTGTGATCAGATTGCAAAACTTTCCCCTCAATAGGACAGAACCACGAGGGAGTGCTGATAGAAGTTGTTCCAGGCCTGGTCACTAGGAAGCCCATTCTAAAAGGGACATCAGCAGGCAAATAAGGTAAGGGGCAGTCAGCCCCTGTGTGTGGTGCAGGAGTGGAGGAATCTGACGTGGGCAGAGGGAGGCGAACCATGGTGCAGTCACAGCAGAGGCCTGAGCGAGCCAAGCCAGGGGCAGCTCTGGAACTGGGGTGTCTCAGCAGAGGTATCACAAGTTGGTGCAAGGAGGGCAGGCCTTTGCTCTTTTGTGCTGATCAGTCATTGGATTCTGTTGTCCCTGGAAAGTGGGTATAAACTTGGGCAAAGTGGCTCTCTTCAGACAAGGTTTGAAAGTTGTTAGCTGTCCATAATCTAGTCATTGAGAGAATGAAAGTTGGGAGGCTTATAAAAGGGAAAAATTATAAAATGAGAATATATTAAAATAGATATTAATATAATATAGAATATAGTTATATAATTGTATATCTACTTATGTTGTATTTTCTTCCAATCGTGAGAAAATTTTGTTCTTAGAGAGAAACCATAAATGTCATAAGTGACAAATTTCCCATTTATTAGAACGAAAGAGTTCAAGTACAGAATAATAGTCATTGGTATTTACAAATTCATGAATTTGAACTGAAATAACACATTCATAGCAAAAGAATCCATACTTATCTACTTGATATTCTCATCAATATTCTAAATGTTCACATTATTATTGGTCTTAGATTTATAACTAATAATTTCTTCTATTTGTGGAGCGCTACCATTTAGGAAAATTGCCAGAAAGTTATATATATCAATAAGTTTGCTGAGGGCAAGATAACATATATACTCATAACTATCATTTATAAAGTAAAAATATTAATAAACTTAAAAAGTCCAAATGTAGGTGGCTGAATGTCTGTTCACTGAAAACTACTGGGAGGACAGATATCAGGAGAGGGATGGGTGGGATGTGAAGAGCTATTGAATTGAACAAAAATACATATAAACATATGTATCGTTTGGCAATACATGTATGTTTACCAATATGTATATACCAGGTATGTACACATCTCTAGGTACAAAGGTATATGTTTGTTTAAATTTGCATGTATATGGGTAAAAGTGGGGGGGGGATGTCACTAAAATACTCATTGTAATAACCAAAATTACACCTCTGGCTAAACAGAACATGAAAACTTTTATTTTCTATATTTCTTTCATTTTCTACAAGATTACATAATGCAATAATATTATGTATGCATATACATATCTACCAATTTACCCATAAAATGACATAGTTCCTTGGGTCACATTATATAGGAAAGCAAACAGAGCACCAATTATTTTGCTCTTAGCTTACCACATATATGCTGATACGTAAGTAGAAGGAATTCTGGACAGTTTTGGCACCTTGAGGCAACAGAAAGAAAAAAATTCCTTACACTAGGTAATAAAAATCATAATGTACTTTTTAATTTCCTGCTGTATTTTTTCTGGTAGAAGGTGTTTAAATGACAAAAGTAACTGAGTGAAGTATTAAAATAGCTTTATCTTCTCCTCAACACAAATTGATAGTCATTTGGTTTTAGGCTTTAGCTGTTACTGGTCTTCCAACGCTTTTAGTTATTTTTGCCATTTGAAACAATATTATTTCTTATTGGCAGTCTTTAAACCTCAGCTCAGATGTCTCTGTTTGCATTTTCTCAATTTTTTTGAATTGATTTTAATTGATTTACCTGTATTTACATTACAATTAAAACATTTATTAGAAGAGATGTGCTTAAAAACAATGTCTCCAAATATTTCAGGAGCTAAACATTCTCTTCTCGCTTTTCATATCTTTGATTACTCGTCACCTAAAGAATTACTAAATGCTTTTGAATTTTATTTTACTCTCACTCAGCCCTCCATTACTTTTTCTACTGAGAGCACTTTACAGATTGGCTTCCCGATAGTGGCAGAGCGTCAGCTCTGATGCTTTTCTGATCGATCAAACCTCACTTCTTTTGTTGTTCACTGGTGACAGGGTTAGTGATTTCCCTCACGTTACTGTCGAACACAATATTATTGAAGTTTAAGAACAACATATTTTCAACTATTTTTCAGACCAATTTAAAGACTGAGGGAAAGCTATAAACATGCAATTGTTTTTGCAAAACTTCCTGCCACAAAAGATTAGACACCGAGGTGAGGCTTTCTTTCCTATCACTTCAGGAAGTTATTTGCCAATTCTGATGAACCTCTTACTACGAAGTCCTGTGGTTGTAAAGCAGAGGGATGTCTGCCTCTCCGAAAACAAAGAAGCTCATTCTGTGCTGAGACCCCAACTTGTGATTTCCCACCATCCAAGTCCTGTTCCTCAGCTTTTCCGGCCTCAGAACTTACCCTGTCTGTTTCCTCATTTTTTTTTTGCTTGTTTGTTTTATTATCTATTTTTATTGCATTTTTCCATTACCACTTGATCCCCTTGCTCCCTGCTCCCCACTGCAACCACCACACTGTAGTCCAGGTCCACCAGTCCGTTTTCCTCTTTGCTCCAACTCTCTACCACCTACCCTATCCCCTGAAGAGCTGTCATCCTGCTCTCTTATCTATGAGTCTGTCTCTAATTTGTGTGTTAGATCAGTTTGTTAGTTAAATCCCACATATAAGTGAAATCATATGGTATTTTATATGATTTGGGGAGTTTTAGATTTGCCAAGTTCATTGCAGATATACTATGTACTTTGTAAATGTCTGTGTCTTAATTTACAGTGAGAATTTTATCAAGTGGAAAAATACTCACATCAGTTCAACATGAGGATTCTTTCTCTGTGTAGTAATGGCTTCATTAAGGTACAGTCACCTCTTGGCTCCAATACAGTGTGTCTACTTACAGTTTCACTTTCAGAGGATAATGTTTTATTCCAAATTCTGCGCATTGCCCTACTTTTGTTTCCCTGTGATCCATTTAATAATGCCAATAATTTTAACCAGCTAGTTTTACTATGTTTTGTTATCTTAGATACACTAAGAAATCAACTAGGAAATTTAAGAATACGGATACCTGGGATTCATGCTATTCCCACTGAATTTGAATCTCAAAGTAAAATGGGACAGTATATTTTAAAACTCTCCATATGTTATTCTGATGAATGACCACAGTTCAAACCATTAGCTTATACACTTAACTACTCAGCTATCCAGGTGTAAGCTTTTCTGCAAAGATAAGAGGAATCTGCTACAGTATTCATCCAGCTGCTACGTGTCATATATTCTTCTCCCAAACCGAGCTCTCTCTACCTCTGAGAATTAAGAGTAAACATATCATCATTGGGCTTTTTCTCCATCATGTACTGAAACATCATAACAACAGCGATGAAAGGTGCTGGATGGAGATCGTTTTGGATATCAACGAGAGCTCACCTTTACCATGAGCTATCACATACCAGGTACCAGGTATACCAGGTAATTCACCTTCATAAACATCTCCATTCATTTTCTTTTTGTTTCATTTGGCAGGTATGTTTTAAGCAATTGGTGTGTAACTAGTTATACTTCATGGATTAAATCCCTTATAATAAATAGTAGGATTTATTCAGAATTTTAAAAAATTAGTGTTACCTGTGTCTTTGAGGGTTTTTTTTTCTTAATTCCTTCTCCTTTTTCACCCAGTCCCCCAAGCTCTTCCCCTCTCACAGCTCTCAATTTGTTCTATAGGAGTCTGTTTCTATTTTGTTTGTTAGTTTATTTTGTTCATTGATTACATATAAGTGAAATCATATGGTACTTTCTTTCTCTGACAGGCTTATTTACTTAGCATAATGCTCTCCAGTTCTGCCCATGCTGTCACAAAAGGGAAGATTTTCTTCTTCCTTACAGCTGGTTAATATTCCGTTGTGTAAATATACTGCATCTTTTTTATCCAATCATCTACTGATGGGCACTTGGGCTGCTTCCATGTCTTGGCTATTGTAAATAACACTACTATGAACATAGGGGTGCATATGAAGGTCTGTCCGTAAAGTATCGAACCGTGTAATAGGAAAAAATAAAGACATTTATTGAGGAAGATACAAGATACAAGAAACATTGTACATAGGACAATGATGCCTCAGTCCCCTTCAAAGTTATGACTTTCTTGAGATAATCTGATTCATTGGTAACAGTTTGAATGAAGTCATTAGCAGTTGCAACATAATGTTCCTTCTGCTCTGGTAGCAGAATCCACAGACCAAAGTTTGTCATGGCATGTTTCATGCAAAAATTCTATGTCAAAATCTTGGACACAGTAATTTTGGGAATCCCCACATGAGCTTCTAGTTCTCCCACTGTCAGTCGCCGATCTTTGTTGACTGCAGTCCACACATGTTCAACATTCTCTGGTGTTCTGTTTGCTGCAGGCCTTCCAGAATGTCGATCACTATCAACAGATTCTCGACCATCTTTGAAGCTTTTGTGCCACACTTTTATTTGTGCTGAACTCATTGCATTGCCCTCCAAAACCTTCTGAATCATCCAAATAGTTTCTGCAGAGGAATGTTCAAGTTTAACACAAAATTTGATGCAGACTTGTTGCTCTACTCACTCAGTCATTTTGAATGTGATGGCCACACAGTACACATGCTTACTCAATGGCACCTACCACTGCCACTGACTAGTACAGTGAAGTCCTCATTCATTGTTTATGCAGCTGCATTCCCATCCACTCACCTTAGCTGCCAGTTTATGTCAATGCCACACAGATTGTTCTTATTATATTAACAATGGCTGGACTTCTTTCCAGACAGACCTCATATATTCTTTCAAATTAGTGTTTCAGGTTTCTCTGGATATAGTCTCAGAAGTGGAATTGCTGGGTTGTAAGGCAGTTTCATTTTTAATTTTTTGAGGAAACTTTATTCTGTTTTCCAAAGTGGCTGCACCAGTCTGCATTCCCACCAACAGTTTATAAGGGTTCCCCTTTCTCCACATTCTCACTAACACTTATTTGTTGATTTATTGATGGTAGTCATTCTGACAGATATGAGGTAATATCTCATTGTGCCTTTAATTTGCATTTCTCTGATGATTGGTGATGTTGAGCATTATTTAGTATGTCTATTGGCCATCTGCATTTCTTCCTGTTTAGAGAAGTGTCTATTCAGGTCCTTCACTCATTTTTAAAATTGGAATTTTGGGGGAGTTTTGAGTAGAATATGTCTTTTTTAAATTTTGGGTATGAACCCCTTATCACATGTATCATTGGTGAGTATGTTCTCCCATACAGTGGGTTGCCTTCTTGTTTTGTTGATGATTTCCTTTGCCTGAGCAGATATATCAGAAAAAAATTTTCTATGAGAAATGTCTGAGATTTTACTGCCTATGTTCTCTGCTAGGATTTTTATGGTTTGCTCAGGTGGTGAGCATCACGGTTGGTGGTGAAACTGTTGGTGCTGAAACTGGACCAGTGGTTCCAAATGTTGCCACCAGCAAAACTGCCAAAGTTAGAGGCAAAATAACTTCAGAAGTTAAGGATGCAAGTCTGGATGAAGCCATTTCCATCAGTAATAATAAGGGTACAACAGAGAATGAAAGCTCTGGAGAACATGCTGAACTAGAGTTGGAAATTCTCCAGTTGTGCCAGAATCCTCTGCTGGAGACGATTTACAGGAGGAAGCCAGTGTTCGAGCTGAGGCCACCGTGGCTCAGAGCTAATCTTGTGCAGATTCACATTGCAGCAAAAATCACTGTAGCAGTGAGTTTGATAGGTGCTTCTGTGGTTTTAGAAATCTTAGTTTTAAAAAAGTCTTCTTTTCTAGAAAGCTTTAATGTGCCTTGAATATTTTGGTATCCAAGATAAGTTTGAAGATTGAGAGCTGACGTTTTACACGTCTGTAGAGTTTTCAAGTCTCTGTGGTCAGAATATGACATTGCAGTAAAGAGCTTCGAGAGTTTTATCTTCGGATTTAAATTTTATATCATAGCGATTGAACTAGCGATACAACCTCCATTCACTTTAATTTTTCTCTACCTTTACCTTAGCATGATGTACATAAACCTAGATTCTTGAGTTTTGATTTGAACTTATTTAAAATAAAGTCAGAAAATCTTCTGGAAATAACTTAAATGAAAAGTGAAGAATTAAAGCTTCAAAACCAGAATGTACGTGTGTTAAGGGCATGCATTCGAAGTATTTAGAGCTCTCACCAATCCAAAGTGGAGAGCATTATTTCCACCCCCATTTTACAGTAAAATTAATAGAAAAACAGGTTAAATAACTGTTCAAAAGCTTGTTAATGATGAGCATATTCAAATCTTCCCATTTTACCTTCAGAGCCTCCTTTTTGCGGGGGGGGGGGGGGAATAACATTTTGTTCCTTTGTTCTTCCAAACAAGAACATGACAACTCAACAACAATGCACATTACTGGAAAAACACAGCTGCAACTATAACTCGGCTATTAAGAAAAAGAACTGGTAATCACACTTAAATCATCACATAAATCATAATTAATTTACTGCACAAAATAAAACACTAAATACAAACTTTGTTGGTTCAAACATATACATAAGTCAGAGAAACAAGTTCTGAAGAAAGTATCAGGTTTGTTATAAGAAAGATAATTAAAATTTTAATTTTATTTTTCAATAACGTGAGCATGTGGACATGATTAGATCTTTCAGAAAGCCTGGAAAAAGCAGTGGCTAGAGAGAACAAGGTCATGTGATAGAAAATTAATCATAATTTTTCATTGCTTTCCATTCCCTCAATAAGCATACTGGTTAAAACAAAGCAAAACAATAACAATACATGAAACAAAACAGAAGACTTGGTTCCTTCTCTCCAGGAACATATTATCTCTCTAAAAACTAGAAGCTAATATATAATTCATAATTATGCTAGAGATTTGTTTACATTTTTACATATAAGTACTGAGAAAATTAAGTGGCAAAGCTTCAAGAAAGAGTATAACCTTGAACAGTAACAGAAATAGGGGTTTCAACTAGAGAAACAGAGGAGAAGGCATCTCACTGTAGGAAGGAATGCACAGAGATAAGTGGGGAGCTGTGAGCAAATGATTGCCGAAAAGCAGCAGCCAGGACAGCTGGACTTCTTGGGGGGAGGGTGGGTGGGAGAAGATAAAAGATTATTTCCTTCTTGGGATTGGGTTTTTATTCCAGTTGAGGGGAAATTTATTTAGAATCCTTAGGGAGAACTCCCTTTGACATTCTAACTCTAATGAAATACAGTACCTGTTAGGGGAAGACGGGCAGGAAGCTGGCTGGGAAAGGAAGAATAGCATGCAGGTGTTTTAGGGAGTGTCTTTAGGATAAGCTCCTGGAAGTAGCCAGGTTGGGAGAGGTTTGAGCTGCTGAGCAGATTCATTGCAGGTCTTAACTAGCCCCACAGGGATGTCTGAAGAGGAGATAACCCTCCTTCGTTGCCCCCACATGGAATAAGGGGCTGAGCCTTGGTGCTTGAGACACAGCCGGCCCTTGGGTGAGAGCCCCCTTCAGTGGGCAGTGTTGGGCCTCTATGCCAGCAGCACCGACAGCACTTGGGGACACAGATCCTCGGTTTCTGCAGCAGAGCCTGAGTGGTGCTTCACTGCATTCTGAGGCTGTCCTCTGATAGAGCAGTGATCATGAACAGCAGAATCAACTCAGTGAAAAAAATCTTGTGTCCATGAAATCAGAGTCTCTCTAAATGAAGTCCAGATGGCTAAATTAATAAAAAATAACCCCCTACAGGAAATTCTGTTGATCATCAGGTTTGGGAAGCACTGATCTAAAGGGCCTAAGTTTCTCTCATAGAGCTTCAGAAATAACAAAGCTTTTCTTTCTCGAATATTCAGTAATCTCACACAATATACACCACTCTTTAATGGGCAGTGCAGAAGGATGAACAAAGAAATCACATTATGAATAACTCTGGATGCAACAAAAAGGGCACACAGGCTTTTTAAGTGTATTCTACATTATATAAGAACAAAGAGATGAAGAACAATAGGAAGCCTATTTAATTGCTATTACATTTAGAAGAAATGAAATGTTTTGTTCACATTATTATAGAATAAACATAAAACTATGGTATTCCACTCATTCTTCAGATAGATACATAATGATCTACCTGGGCAAGCAGGTAGCATAAATGAAGCTAATTTATAATTTTACAATGCAGGGACTCCTTTATTGTGGAAATTACATGCTATCTGTTCAATTTTAGTTCTAATACGCAGGAATAGACATTTAGAAAAGAACTGATGTGTTAAAACGTGTATAATAGGACCTTTGGTCTGGATTTGTGCCCTTCTGTTCAGAATCTATTGCTGCTAGGAGGGCTTGTTGTCTCTCTCTTCTCCAAATATTTGTAAGTATTTGATATTACTGCTATATATTTTGGGGTGGTACCCTTCACCTTCAAATACCTATTTAACTCCAGAAATTTGTGTCTTCTCTTTCCCCACCTTTGCCCCCTTCATCACTGAATTCGATGATGCAATAAGATGTATGACCGACTGAGGTGGATCTGAATGAGACACGGTTACTGGGTAGAACTGGGTGTGTCCCTTTTCAGAAACAATGTGCAGCTCTGACTGGGGTGTGTCTGACCGAGACCAGATTGCTGGATAGAACAACGGAGCCCTGTCTTTTTAGACACGATGTGCAGTGGGTAGGAATTCATCTCTGCCCTGAGTCAGCGATGCTTATGCATGAAGGTAATGTGTGAACGTTTGTAAATTTAGAGAAGCTGGACAATGAAAGAACTATAATACTTGGGGCCTGGCCTGTTTCTCTGTGGAAGAGCCATGACCAAGCATTAACATAGAAGAAGGAAATATTTCTTTCTCAGCTTTGTGGAACATTTCTTATCTGGATGAGGACAGAGTTGGAGAGATCCAAGTAGCCGTAACAGAATGGTGTTGGTATTCTAGCTTCTCTAGATGGTTGGGGATTCAGTTGCACTTGAGTCCTCCAAGGACAGTTGAGAGCAGTGTTTCGATGCAGTTAAACAAGAAGGAGATTTCTGTGTTGAGCAGGAGTGGATCAAATCAGGGGAATGAGCGAACTCTGAGTTTGACCTTGAGAGGCACCTCTGACTTCCTATAGGAGAAGCTACAAGTAGTGAAAAGCAGGACAGAGTTTATGAGAAACACTCACTAGGAAGTTTTGGCGCTATGAAGAGAGAACCTGTTCAAATTTCTGTTTGTTAGTTAACCATTGTCATGTAGGATATGGATAAAGTGACTTCATTTCAGGAGCAGAGTGGTGAAACCTGCAGTATTAGTTTTTATGAGGAATCACTATGCTTACAAAAGTGCTGAAATGCTCTTTAGAGAAGGTAATTAACGCAGAGCTTGCATTACAGAATAAAGAGTATGCAAATACTATGTCAGTTTGGAAACTCCCCTAAGAAATCATTTTACCATGTTCCAAGGTACAATAGTTTAGTGTTAAACATAATTAAACAAATTACTTGCATAGCTGGGAAGTATGATATAAATTGATCACTTGAGTTCACAAGCAATGAAATATAAATATATAGTTATTCCTTAAAGAACCATAGCTGCACTATGTTCTTTTCACTCGAGCCAGCATTTTAAGCAGGAAAACACAACTGTAGTTCAGGCCATTCTGTCTAGTGCGGGGCGTGGATGAGGTTTTCTGACTGGTCTTAAATGTCTGTCTTTCCAGTTGCAGTCTTTAGGTTCTCCTGACACTTTTAGTAAGAGAATTCAGACAGTAGGTTCTTCCTCTGAGACTTCCACAGAGATCAGAGGCTGAGGGTATACCGCCTTTCATGCACAGAAGCACCAACCACTCCGTTCCAGGGGCAGCACCTCCTTACTGACAGATCTGAAAAGGATGCTCTCTGGGAAAACATGGTTGACTGGGCTCAATTCCCAGGTGGCCAGAGCTCTGCAGTTCTGTTTTGTCTGCAGTGTTCCAAAGACAGAGAAGCTTTTTGCCAAAATAATATGCTGTTTTATTTCCAATCTTTACCTCTCCCACAATGATACTAATTCTGTATCCACTGGGGCTTCTTATAGTATTATCCTAGTCCACAGGTATGCACCTTCCCAGAGAACTGAGGTGACTCAGACTCAGCGGTTCTCATCATGTCTTGTGTTTGTGTGAATGGGAATGGTGGGGAGGGGATGCATGGGAGGTGGGGAGAGAGAGGGGGAGAGGAATGAGAAGCTGTGTTTTGAAAATCTCAGCTTTTTTTTATTGTTGTTCAAGTACAGTTGTCTCCATTTCCCCCCACCAATCCCCCCATCCCAGCCATCCCCACTCTCCACCCTTGATCCTACCCCTCTTTGGTTTTGTCCATGTGTCCGTTATAGATGTTCCTGAAAACCCTTCCTCGTTTTTTCATTTGAACACAATCATTTGAATAGGACCCCTTAGATGTGATACACTCAGTGCACTAACAACTCTTCCTGTCTTTGTGCAGAGTGTGAGATCAGTTGACATCACGTGTCTCCCTCTGAACAAGAAGCTTCACCTAAAATGCCAGGAGAAGAATTTTTTAAGTGTAAAGGCGTCACATCTTGATACTAGAGGATTATCTGAAAAGCTTTTGACTCTCATGCCAGTGAGAGGCTGTCCTGGCATCTCTCTGAAACCGTATTCATTAGCACCTATCAAGCCAAACGAAATGTGAGTTGATATTGAGGCAGTGAACATCGGAGAGCACTGTGAAGCTTGTCTTTCCCAAGAATGTTTTTTGCCTAAGCCTTATATGCCATCTTTCCTTTTGATTTATTGTGATATTTCCAATTAAATCAATGCTTTGAGTTAGACAACCACTTCTAGGCTTTTGTATTCAGAATATCATTACAATCCAGATATATTAACTGAGGAGGGAAGAAAGTCCTGAAACTTTATTTTAGTTTTCCAGCAGGCAGTACTAATATGTACATTCTTAACTATATGCCATTTTAAAAGTCACAGCTCTGCTGGGATGCAGGGCTGCTAAGTCTCAATGAATAAGTGTGGGTGTGAGAACTTTACATCAATGTGTGAGTCATCTATTGCAGCAGTCATTTAGTTACAACACATAAACTTGGGAGGAGTTGACTGTCTGTGTTTAAACATGAGCACTTAAAGGGGTGAAGTCAACTAATGTACAAGAAGTTCAGAGAACTCAGTTCCAGAAAGA
>PVKM010016458.1:0-12309 GCA_004027735.1 Carollia perspicillata
AAAATGTACAGGGAATAAGAAGCAAAATTGGTAGGTCCAAATAGACAGGGGGAGAGGTTAAGAATAGTATAGGAAATGTAGAAGCCAAAGAACATATATGTTCCACCCATGGACCCAAACTAAGGCAGGGAATGCTGGTGGGAGGAGGTGCAGGGTAGCAAGGAGCAAAGGGGAGAAAATAATAGGTCAACTGTAATAGCATAATCAATAAAATACACTTAAATACACGATGCAAATTATTTTCTAATAAAATATTCTTAACTGTATGGAACAATTATTGGGGAACCAAATGCCTCCCCTTTGTTAAAGTACTTGTATATTGTGCTAAATAAGTAAATAGATATTTTAGCATTATTATCCAAATATGCTAATGTTTATTGAATGTCTTATGTTCTAAGGACAGTTACATGTATTTTCTTATTTAACAAATCCAAACACTATGCTATTTATTATTAATCCCATTTTACCAATGTGAAAAACGAGGTCCATGTAGGCCCAGTTATTTGCTTCAAGTCACAGGAGAATAATATGACAGAGCTGAGAATTGAATCCAGCTTCTCTGATACTAGGTCTAGTGGTTTCTACACTGCACTACCATGATCTCCAGGTAGAAATGCCCCATTTCAACACCTCTGAGCATAAAAATCTTAATTGTTATCGTGACTTTCTGACCCATTGATCAGAAGGTCAGTTGGAGGCTTTTCTATCTTCTCTGGCTCCACTAGAGAGTATAGACTTGGGCCCTGAGGAGCCAAAAAAGGAGGATCAATCTAAAGGAACAATATTTCTGTCCTTGTTTGATAAGTGGAATTAGCACTCTCACATGAACAAGAAATGTTAAAGTGTTAATAGTCTCTCTTGTGTTTATTAGGTACAGAATATCTACAGGCCTTTGCTTTGCCCAGGAATTATATAAAATAAACAGTCCCATCTGAAAGTGAGGCTATCTTTTTTTCTGTCCACCTGTCTATTGAAAAGAATAGAGATTAAATATACTGCTAAATTTTATAATATTACAATATGGCACAAACATATAAATTTGTTAAATGTTGATTGAAATATTCTTTATGATAGTATGGACATAAACCAATAAATATATTTATTGGATATATATAATATTCATAGCTCTGGAATAAATACAGTGGGCTCATATGGTAGATATAGACTATATTCTAGGACTTAAAAACTAATTAGGAAAATGAGACAAAACCAGAAAATATTACTGTAGTAAAAGGTGAGGCTTAGGAAATGACTATATAGGACAAAAGTGCCATAAGTACCCAGAGGTTAGATAATCACTGTGATCTGGATTCATTAGGGAAAGGTTGTTTTTTTTTGTTTTTTTTTTTTTTTTTATGAACTGGACCTTGAAGGATGAGCAAATTTCGGACAGGCAGAGGAAAGGCATTCCAGCAGGTCATCATCGAGGTGGGAAGTCATAGGTCTCATGAAACAGAATTGAGTCAGATTGTAAGGAGTCTTAAAATTGGTCAATGGAGGCCTATTAAAAGTTTTGAACAAGTATGCCACAAAGTCAAAGCAGTGTCTGTGGAAGTCCTGCCAGTAGTGAGTAGAATGGTATAAATACTAGTTCACAATCTGGATACACTTTAAAATCAACTGGGGGCTTTAAAAAATGCTGATGCTTTGGTTCCAACCCTAGAGGTTCTAATTTAATGGAAGGGGTATATAGTCTTGGCCTTAAGTTTTTAAAAAGCTCCCCAGGTATTCCTTATATGCATCAAAGTTTGAGAACCATTGAAATAGAAGAAGGAGATACTAGCATGGAGACCAGCTGGAAGGCTATAATAATGCAAGCTTAAGATCATGAATTTTGGGACTTCTGAAGTGGGTGGCAAAGGGAATAGGGAGGGAGGTTTGGTTAAGAGTGAAATTTCAAGGAAGAAGTTATACTAAATTTCAGGATAGACTGAATACAGGGAATGGGAGGGAAGATTTAGAAGGAAGATTTAAAGATACCAACACACTTTCTGGGGTCAATGTCTTGTTCATAGTAAACAAACAATTTGGAGAGTCATGCCCCATTAGTAGAAATCTGTATATCAGGGAGCAAAAGTCAATTTGGGAGAAAGAGGGGGATTTTATTCCAAAGGCAAGTAAAGGATGACAGCAAGTTATCTAAGTCATCAGTCACTTTTGAGAGCTAGGACTGGGATTCCAAGGCAAAACTAGAACTGATGACAGCCAATTAGAAACCATCTTCACAGTTTATAGTTGAAATCCTGAGATTGGAAAATATCACCTAAGCAAAAGAACATAGTAAGAAGAGAACCCAGTTGATGATAAAATATTAGGGAAGGCAGAGTCATATTTTTGCTGTTATTGACTTTACCAGTCAGAAGGTCCTGTACACTCAGGTAAGCAAAGAAGAGCAAGTTAAAACATCTAGCAGGAGCCATAAGAGTAGAATTGTACAGCTATTTTAAGAAGTAGAAATCAAGATCCCTCTCTTCAAGTAGATTATAATCCAGTTGTGTCGGCAAGCCATGTCAATGGCTATGGTAGTCATTTGAGTTTCCCATGGTAAATGTGACAATATATGCTAGAAATGTTCATAGAATGGCAAGAAGGTTGATTTTGGACTATGACTGGGTGCACATATTGTTTTGAGATTGCAGGGAAGGATGCAAACGTGGATTCAGAGATAAAGAGAAGCAGAGGTAAGGAGGCCAAGTTTAGCCCTCTTAAAAAGCAGAGCCCGAGGCCCATATCTTCTGTCACCTTTCCTGAACACTTCAGCCCATTATCTACCCCTTCTACCTTCCACAGACCCCACCCTTATATATCCATTCCTTTGAATCTAGCCTTGTCCCAAGTCAGTAGACAACCAGAGCAATACCCTTAATTTGCCAATGATGTCCCTGGGAGAACATTAAAAAAATATTGTATGTCTGAATAGATGAGTCCTTTAAATGAGTATGAATCAGGTAGTTAAAATAGGCAAAACTCAGATGACTTTAGTCCACCTCACAAAGACCTAAGAGCCTTCTTAACATTCATTCATTTAAATATTTAGTGAATGAACATGTTCTATGTGTTAAATACTCTGTATCCAGAAGGAATGTGGGAGGGTGGCCCAGACAATCCCACTATTGCTGTGGGGCAGGCTTGACTGTGCCTCTCAGAATAATTTGAAGTTGCCCACCTATGGTGTAGGCATGACCCGAGAAACTTCACAGGTTGCTGAATCAGCTCATTATTTGTTTAATGCCTTGCCACTTGTTTGACATTATGTAGACACAAGGCTCTTTTGAATGAGGAAATTGTATTTGCAGGTAGGGTCATACATAACTGGGGCCTTGGAATTACAATCCAAACAACCTGTCACATGTTTCAGTCACACATAGCAGGAATTTAATTCTGTTGATTGGAAATAGTTAAAAGCTAGTTTCACAATAAGAAGACAAGCTCTTGAAATCAGGGAGGGGTGGGGCTGGGGTGTGATTGACAGACTGTCATTAGTATTTGACAGCTATCCATGATTGTTTTTCCATGAAAATGGAGATTCTTTAAACCAGTTTTAGATTCCTGGTTCTATTTTTTTTTTCATGAAAAAACCCTCTTTCTTCAATGCTTCTGTGTAGTGTCAGTAAATGAACTATTTTCTCTGAAATCATGCATATTGCCTTGCAGCCTTCAACTACACAGTGATATATCACAAACATTTGGATGTGGGAAGGTGAATGGCCATAAATAACTATTTAGGTCATATGGGCTTTCAAATGCATCTGTTTACATACAGACGGTACCTACATAGAAGACTTTTATTTTAGGAGATATTTTACCTTGATGATGAACTGTAAGTCAATGAGTCATCCTTTATGGTCTGAAAATGTGTAAAAGTATTTGAGAGAGGGTGCATCACTTTTACAGGATGCTTGTGTCCTGAAGCAAAGTTGCAAGCATGGTGTGTGACACATATAGGTTATATTGGATGATGGATCTTTACAAGACTGTGTTAAAATGGGCACCTGCATTTTCCCATGTTATTTCAATTACCTTGTTATAGAATATAATACTAGTTGCAATGATGGATATTTTTAGAACTACACATAAGACTGGTATACTATAGTCATAATACCTATTGCAGTTAAATATAGCCATGATCACTTTCTCCCTGATTAAAACTTTTCATTTTCATATATCTCTAGATTCCCCTAGAGATACTAACTGTATTTTCAAAAAGAATTCAGGAAGTCTCAAAGTTAAGTTCCAAAGGTTCATTTTCTTGAACTCAGAAACAATTTCCCCACATAAACAATGTTATAAAGTATGGGCATATTCCAGTCCACCCAAGACTACTTGACCCATAATGTGCTTGCAGTATAGCACTGTGTACAACATATATAATAGCATTTCTATGAAAAAAAGTTCACTGCCAACACAGGAAGACCAGAATAAAGTTTCTTTTCCTCAGTGACTCCATTCCATTGCTGTCCCTTCCTCCAACTTTGAATCTGTTATCAGTCAGGCGGCAAAAAAGGGAAACACCATTGGCTCTAAGGCTGATGTGGTTTCTTTAAAGGCAGGAGAGAAGAAGGAATGCAGAGATTTTAGGCATTTGAGGCTGGCCACCCCCTTTTTTTCCCATCATCAGGTTTTGGTGTGCTTGCTGCCCTGACATCACGGAGTCTCTTTAAGGATTTTTTAAAAAGGATTTTGATAGAAATGGTGGAAATGGGGATAAAAATGAACAGATCTGTCCTTCCAATTTTCTATATTCATTCACTCACTCAATAACATTTTAATCAATTTCTATGTTGCAAATACTGTGCTCTGAACCCTGGGGATACAACATGAATGAGCCGTGCGGTCCTCGCAGTCTAGTGAAAGACACAGACATACAAACAAACCTTTGCAATGCAGCGTGCTACCTGCAGTGATAGACTGCTGTACTAGGTAGAGTGGGAGTACAAAAGGGCAGTGTTTTGCTTGGCTTTAAGTGGGGTTCTCAAAGAAAGCTCCACAGAGCAGACACTAAGCCTAGTATTGGTGGATGAGGTGTTCCTCAGGTAGATAAGGGACACTGAAAAGGCATTTTGGCAGAGACAAGATGTCATTAAATGCCTCGTGTTTGGAAACATAAGAAAAATTTGGTATGGCCAGAGATACAAAGTAGAGCAGTGTTAAGAGATGATGCTAGGGAGAGGCTCTAGGTGAGGGGCTTTTTATGTCAGGCTGAAGACTGCATTTTATCCCATAGTGGGGACTGCTATGGTCAGATTGGCATTCTAGTGGCATTATGGAAAACAAGTTGAATGGGAGACAAATGGGAGGCAGAAATCTTCTAAGAACGACAACAAAAAGAGAGAAAAATATTTTCATTCAGTTATTTTAATCTTTAAAATTTGTAATTGAAAATTAAATTATAAAATACATCTAACACAAAATTTAGCATCTTAACAATTTTTTAAGTATACAATTTAGTGACATTAACAACATTTATATTGTTGTGCAACTGTCAGGACCATCACTCTTCAGAATTTTGTAATCTTCTCAAACTGAAACTCCTTACCCATTAAAAAGTAACTCCCCAAGAAAGATGGCAGAGGAGTGAATGGAAGTCACACTGACCTCCTCCCAGGACCAATCTGGAATTACAACTCAATTGTGGAGAAACCACCTGGAACAAAAAGCTGAGCAATAGCCTAAGAGAAGCATGTAACTTCAGACAAACAGAACCAGCTTCAGCACAAACCAGTCTGGTAAGGAGCATGGTGGAGACTCGAGAGGGTTGGATGGGAACCCATAGATAACAATGCCAGCGGGATAATTGAACAGCCAGTTGGATCCCCCCACAAAGATTGGGGTCTAAACCCTAAGCTAGGATTCCCAGCCTAGAACACCAGAGCCCAAAAATACACAGATAACAACCAGTGGAAAAAGCAGCAGGGTTGCTCTCTACCAGAGACATATGATTGGAGATGCAAGAACAATTAAAAAGGCCAACACACAGATTTTCATTTGCAGCCACTTACTCAGGACTCAGAAAAAGGCAGGGACAGAGTGGGTTGGAGACACCCGAGGAGAGACTGAGGACAGAAGCCTGGGAGAGAGAATGGAGAGAGTAGCCGCCAGGATCTCGGTGCTGAGTCATCCCCCAGACAGCAGCAACATTTGTGCTCAGGAAGACCATTACCCTCTGACTGGCAGTAGCCTGAAGGGAAACAATAGCCCCGACCCCAGGAGGGTCTCTGCACTGGACCTTTGGTGCTTAAGCCTGACTGGTGAGTCCTAGTGACCAGATAAACAACTGATGAAGACAGCCAGAGATAGTAGATCACTGGCAAAAGAGGCACAGAGTGGGCTAGAGAGACTTAAAGAGACTGGGGATAGAAGCTTTGGGGAGAAAACTGAGAAAGTGGCTACCTGGATCCAGTGCTGAGCCAACCCCCATATGTAGCAATCATCCTGCTCAGGCAGACCACTCCCCTCCAAGCAGCAGCTACCTGAGAAAAAACAATAGCCCCCACCACAGGAGGGATTCAGTACTGCCCTACAGTGCTTAAACCTGACTGCTGAGTGCAGAGGGTCCATATTAACAATTCAGAGAGACAGCCAGTGACATCATATCACTGGAAGTATTGAACAGGCTACCTAAGGTCAGACCGGGTCAACATCTGACATCACCAGAGGCAGATCCAGAAAAAAAAAGTGGTGAATAGAAGAGACTACCGATATGAAAGTCACTGTGGTTTCCTTCATGATTTTCAATATTTTCTTTCCTGCATAGCTTTACAATATTCTTTTCTTGTCCAGCAAATTTGTATATAATAAGTCACTAGATTTTATAGTGTAGTGTATTTCAATCCACACATTTTGCCCCTACCTTCTTTAAGCTCATCTTACCATCCTCTTTCGTTGCAATTTTCTCATTTCAAATTTGGTTTTCTCTCTAGCTACAACTTGTTTCCGTCCCACAGTCTTACTATTTCTCCCCTGTCCAGACACTAAAAAACGAATTCTCTTGTCAAGTGTCATTTCACATCCTTTGGCCCAGCTATTAAAATACCCATGTTCTCTATAATCTGTAACAAACTTTGCTAGTTATTTGTGGGTAGGGTAGTTGTTGTTGCATTGTTTTTTAAGGTTATCTCTAGAGCTTCACTAATTGTGTATTTCAAATAACACATTTTATTGGACCCTTCTCCTACTCTTCTTTTTTTACTCAAATTTTAATTACGCCTTCTTAACCTGTTTTTTCTTTTTTGTTTATGTCTTTCTTTTATTTCTCTTTCATCCTGCCCTTTTATTTTTCTTTATCCTGCTTTTTTTATATTCTTTTACATCCCAAATTTTAATTTTTTCCTCACTTAGTCTAGTTTTTGTTCCTCACTCTTAGTATTCCCTCTCCCTCTATCATTACAAAATCACTCCCCATTCCTCTAAACATCTCTTAGACTTTTCTTTGTTTATTTTTTCCCTCTTATTTCCATACCACCTATATAATTTTAGCTCATTTGTTGTTGTTAGTACTCTGGTGGATCTTTCTCTCCAATTAGGTTCCTATATTTTTATTAATTATTTACTAGTTTTCCTTACTCTCTCTCACTTTAGTTTATTTTATACTATTTTAATTTCTATTTAAACTTAATACTATATGCTTCCCTTCTCATATCCCATTCCACACTCTTCATTCTCCATGAGATAAACTTTACCTTCTGTCTTCCCATTGCTCCAACTCCCAACTCTTATCAGTGCTCTTCCCTCTACCCTCTCAAAATCATTTCTCTTTTGGTAGGTCATCTCATATTCACTCTCTTTTTCTTATAATAGTCTTAATCTCATTTACACCCTCATTAATACTGGTCCATTAGTTATGGACAGTGGGATTGTCGGAGGCAGTTATATCTGTGTGTATGGGTTTATTTCTTGGGCTCTGTGGTTCTGTTCAGGCAGTACCTGCACAATAGAACACAGACATGTTGGGTGAAGTCAATCAGTCAATCAGTGGCAGGGAATAACCCACAAAAGAATGACCCAACAATAATAAAAACCCAATTACATCCAGAAAACCAGCATAAAATGCATAAAGGACATCCCAAGAACACCAAGTTGAAGTGATCAAGGAGACTGCACCACTTGTATTCCTCAGGCCTCCCACCATAGAAGTTCATACCACAAAGTCAGAGTGTCAAAACAGACCAATTTAGGAAATAAGAGAACACAAGAAGAGTCCCACAAACAATGGAAAGACAAAGAAACAACCCCAAATCTAAAGGAAAGGAGGAATCCTCAGACAGAATGCTAAATGAAATAGACATAAGTCAACTATCAGATATTGAGTTCAAAACAATGGTTATAAGGAATCTCAATGAACTCAGTGTGAACTACCAAAAAGTACAGGGAAATTATGAGGAACTTACTGCAAATTATATCAGTATGAGAAAGGACATAGATCAACAAGATCAACAAGGGGCAAGAAAAAATTAAGAATGAATTTTCTGAATTAAAGAATACAGTGAAAGGAATCAAAAGGAGGCTTAATGAAGCAGAGGATTGAATAAGTGAGCTGGAGGACAAAGTACAAAAAGAGCAAAAAAAGATAAAAGACTGGAAAAGAATGGGGAGGGGTTAAGGGAAATGCAGGACAACATGAAATGGAATAATATACATATAATAGTGATAGCAGAAGGAGAAGAAGAGGAGAAAGGGATAGAAAAGCTGTTTGAAAAAGTAATAATGAAAAACTTCCCTAATTTGATGACAGAAGAAGCCACACAAGTTGAGGAAGCAGAGAGCATCCCAATCAAGAGGAACCCAAAGAGGCCCACTGCAAGACACACCATAATTAAAATGGCAAAATTCCAAGACAGAGAGAGAATCTTAAAGGCAGCAAGAGAGAAACAGGAAGTAATGTAAGGGAGCCCTGATAAGACTAGCAGCTGACTTCTCAACAGGAACATTACAAGCCAGAAGGGAATGACAAGAAGTATTCCAGTTAACAAAAAACAAAAGCCTGCAACCAGTACTAGTTTATCTGGTGAGACTCCCAATTAAAATGGGCTGCCAAATAAGGAGTTTCCTGGACAAAAGAAGGCTAAAAGAATACAACTGCACAAAACCAGCACTGCAAGATATGCTAAAGGGACTGCTTTAAGAGGAGGAAGAAAGACAGTGAGAGAGAAAGGAACAAAGGTACAAAGGGAATAAAATGGCAATAAATTGGTACCTATCAATAAGAACTTTAAATGTTAATAGATTAAATGTTCCAATCAAAAGACATAGGGTAGCTGAATGGATAAGAAAACATGACCCATACATATACTGCCTACAAGAAACCCACCTCATAACAAAATACTTATACAGACTGAAAGTAAAGGGATAGAAAAAAAAATATTCCATGCAAATGGACAGGGAAAAAAAAAAAAGCCAGGGCAGCAATACTTATATCTAAAAAATAGAGTTCAAAACAAAGGCCATAAAAAGAGAGAGAGACCCAGAAGGATTCTTCCTAACACTCAACAGAAGAATCCATCAAGAAGACATAAATATTATATACATATATACATGCAACATAGCAACACCCAAATACATAAGGAAAATTTTGGAGTACTTCAAGAAAGATATGGACAGCAACACACTTATACTAGGGAATGTTTAACACCCCACTGTCAAAAATATATAGATCTTACAAACAAAAATCAACAAAGATATTGCAGCATTGAACAATGCCCTAGACAAAATGGACTTAACATATATATATATATATATATATATATATATATATATATGTTGTATATATGTGTGTGTATGTGTATGTATATAATCACCTTTGAACAAAATACATGTTCTTTTCAAATGCACATAGAACATTTTCAAAGATAGACCACATGGTAGGATACAAAACAAGCCTCAATGAATTCAAGAAAATTGAAGTCCTATCAGCCATTTTCTTGGAACACAAGGGCTTGGACCTAGAAACCAACCTCAAGGAAAAACTCGAAAACTATTCAAACTCATGGAGACTGAAAACTGTGGTATTAAACAATGAATGGGTCAATAATGAGATCAAGGAAGAAGTAAAAAAGTTTATGGAAATGAAAATGAACTCACAACAGTCCAAAACGTATGGGACACAGTGAAGGCAGTCCTGAGAGGGAAGTTCATAGCGATACAAGCCTACCTAAAATATATAAAAACATTTCAAATAAACAACCTAACTGTATTTCTATAAGAACTGGAGGAACAACAACAAAGACAGCCCAGAGCAAGTAGAAGGAAGGAAATAACCAAGATCAGAGCAGAATTATATGACATAGAGAGTAAAGAAGCAATCCAAAGAATAAATAAATTTGAGAGCTGGTTCTTTGAAAAGATAAACAAAACTGACAAGCCTTTAAGCAGGATCATCAAGAAAAAAAGAGAAAAAAAAACAAATAAAATCAGAAATGAAAATGGAGATTTACACATGATACCACAGAAATATAAAGTATTGTAAGAAATTACTATGAAGAACTATATGCCAAGAAATTTGAAACCCTAGGTGAAATGCACAAGTTTCTGGAAAAATATAATCTGCCAAAACTGAATGAAGGGGAAGCAGAAAGTGTGAACAGACCAATAACAGCTGACAAAGTCAAAGCACTAATCAAAAAACTCATTGTACACAAAAGTTCACAGAAGAATTTTACAAAGCTTTTAAGAAAGAGACAAACCCTATCCTTCACAAACTATTCCAAAAAGTCCAAGAAGATGGCAGATTCCCAAACTCTTTTTATGAAGCCAGCATTATTCTTATCCCAAAACCAGATAAAGACACAACAAAGAAAGAAAACTATAGGCCAATATCGCTGATGAACATAGACGCTAAAATCCTCAACGAAATATTGGCAAACCTTATCCAACAATACATTTAAAACATCATACACTATGATCAAGTGGGATCCATCCATGGGATGAAAAGATGGTACAATATTTTCAGATTAATAAACATAATACATCACGTAAGCAAAAGGAAAAACAAAAATCACATGATCATATCAATAGATGTGGAAAAATCATCCATTTATAACAAAAACACTCAGCAAAGTGGGGATAGAGGGAGCATTCCTCAACATAATAAAAGTCATATACAAGAGACCTACACCAACATCATAATCAATGGGCAAAAACTTAGAGGTTTCTCATTAAGATCAGGAACAAGACAAGGATGTCTGCTATTACCACTTCTATTCAACATAGTATTGGGAGTCCTACCCCTAGCAATCAGACAAGAAGAAATAAAAAACATTCAAATTAGAAATGAGGAAGTAAAATTGTCATTGTTCGTAGATGACATGACAGCGTACATGAAAAACCCTACAGACTCCACGAAGACACTACTCGATCTAGTAAGTGAATTTGGCAAAACAGCAGGATATGAAGTCAATAGTCAGAAATCAAAGGCATTTTTGTACACTGACAATGAAACACCAGAAACAGAAATCAGGAGAAAATCCCATTTGCTATAGCAACAAGAAAAATAAAATACCTCAGAATAAACCTAACCAAGGAGGTAAAAGATATGTACTCAGAATACTACATACACTAATGAAAGAAATCAAGGAAGACACTAATGAACGGAAGTATATGCCATGTTCATGGATTGGAAAAATTAACACCAACAAAATGTCTATACTATCCGAAGCAACTTACAGATTCAACATAATCCCTATTAGTATACTGATGTCATATTTCACAGATACAGAACAAACATTTCAAACATTTATATGGAACTATAAATGACCCCAAATAACCACAGCAATTTTAAGAAAGAATAATAAAGTATGTGGGATTACTGTACCTGACATCAAACTATATTACAAGGCCATGGTAAACAAAACAGTCTGGCACTGGCATAAGAACAGACACACAGATGAATGGAACAGAAGAGAGAGTCTAGAAATAAACCCTAGTCTCTATGGTCAATTAATAGTTGACAAAGGGGACAGAAACTTAAAATGCAATCATAATAGCCTCTTCAACAAATGGTGTGGGAAGATCTGGACAGGTACATGCAAAATATGAAATTCGGCCACCAATTTACACCATACATAAAAATAAATTCAAGGTGGATGAAAGACATAAATATAAGTCATGATACCATAAAAGTCCTAGAGGAGAAGATAGGCAGGGAAATCTCAGATATTCCACTCAATAATATTTTCACCAATATGTCCCCTACAGCAAGGGACATAAAGGAAAGAAGAAACAAATTGAACTTCATCAAAATGAAAAGCTTCTACACAGCTAAAGAAAATTTTAGCAAAATGAAAAGGGAGCCAAATGCATGGGAAAACATATTTG